>LOND01006531.1:14700-24953 GCA_014220965.1 Paragonimus kellicotti
CAGTTTATAGGTATAAAGACGAAGTGAATGGAACCAAATGTGAAGCAAATTCAATTGAAGTTGCTGACTGTGAAAATTTCAGCAACGAGCAATGGAAAGCAATGAAACAACATTCAGTCAGACATGCTCAGTTGATGACCTGTAAGACTGAGCTAGTATAATGGTTAGGAATCCTGTACTGGCAGCTGTCTCTCACGTATGTGCCGATCGAGTAATAGTTTGAAACTCTCGATCGATTCACTTCGGAACCACAGAGTTGGGCAATGTGTTCCAGTGTGAACAGGTTTAAGTTGTGAAACAGTTCTGTATACAAAGTAACCTGCTCGTCTCATTGTTCAATTTTGGCGACCTCTTAAACGTTCATCCTCATTAGCGAAAGAAGATGTACCAGTGGACGACCCGGTGGCGGAATATTTTAGAGGTAAGAATTAGGTCTCCTGTAGAATGTCTGTAATTCATTGAGGATTCACTGAGAATTTTATCAGTCTTTCTGGGCAGGGGATTTTTCTAAGCCTCATAATTACTCTAATGGTCCATCTGTGAAAACTTTCATTAAGTGTCAATTTTTTCTTAAGATGAGGACGACAAGCCTGTGTGTTTGGACGGATTATAGAGGCAAACGTAGTCGGAAACACTGTTGAATGGAATACTTCACAAATGTCACGTTGAAAGATCGGGTTTTTCGCTTCTTGGTCATGCAGCACGATGTGTAGATAAACACAAACTGTCTGCTACTTTGGTTCCAGGGTTTATTTGCATGCTGTTGCCAGGGTAATAATGTGCATAATTGTGATGGCGAACGTGCATGAACGGTGAATTATTTTCTATGGAGCACTGACTTAGACCGTTCACATCGTCTGGTAAGGTCACCATGTCTTCCGGGTATTCTAGAACTCGCCAGAGCTTTGTTTGTCATCAGAGAAAAATATCGGTGTTTTGGCCATACCGAGTGGTTCAGGAACGAAAAAACTAAATTACAGGGATCCCAAGTTTGATCCTTGTGGAACACCGCTCACAGTTGGGTATCATTTGGACAACTGTTCATTTACTTTGACAGTGAACTGACATTCAGTAGGCTCTCCTCAAAGGCCAAAACTATTCAGTTTTCGGAGCAAGATGGAATGATTCAACTGTGTGAAAGCCTTTGGAAAAAGTCAAGATAAACCACGTTTATGGCCAGTACTGCGTTTGCTCTCTTCGACCAAATATCAGAAGCAGTCAGCAGATTCGTGGCATATGAGTCTCCCCTGCGAAGCCATTGTTAAATCGCTCCTGGCGATTTAGGGTAATTCACTCAGTAACGCGTATTCGACAATTCCAATAACGCTTATTCAGACGGTCGGGTTGACGGGACTATCTTCCAAGTCCAGAAAACGTCAGAAAAGGCGGTCGAAAGTATTGGAATTTATACGGTACTGTTTAATAAAATTACAACAAAGGTACTATCTCACCTTGAATGTGAATCAACCGGGTACACAAATTATCCAGCAAAGGAGTACAAAATGGAGCAACTAAGCACGTGTTCACAAACGGCCACCAGTCAACGGGAAATGACCTCATTAAAACAATCGGGTACAGATGAAGATGAGAACGTGTCAAACAATACCAAGAAGGAAGTTTTAACAGACAATGATAGTTATAAAATGTAAGAAAGTAAACATTTTATGTGCAGTTATGGTACAAAATACGTCATGATCGTTTACTGCACACAACAAAGACAACTGAAGGCAAATTAAGGATCGGCTTTTTACAAACAAACCAAACATACCTCAACGGATTCATCGTTCCGCATCATACCAGACAAAAGACGACAAACGTACCAGACGAACTTCAACAGATCCAACAGCCATATTGTTTCCCTTTGATGAGTTGGAGGTCGCTGTCATTAGCTCGGAGGAAGTCATCTAATTAGCTCCCGATTACTTTAGATACCACTTAGAGCAACGCCATGTGTCGATAGTCTGCTGGTTTGTCTCTGTACTCACCTTTGAGGATAGGTGTGACTGTGAACTATCTGCAGGCTTTTGGTAAACGGCCGGTTGATTAGAAGCGATTTGAATGTGCTGTAATTGTTTTTGTAAATTCCGTTACACATTTTTTAAAGATGATATGGGATATCAAGTCTGTACCGGGTAATTTGCTGGCCAATAGGTTCTTCACCTCGAATCTGACTAATGGTACTGAGACAAGGTAATTCAATTGAGGTTGTCCGCCTATCGGCTCACGAGTCGTTCACTGTTTGCAGCCATGCACCTTTATGTACTGTTTGCCCAGAGTGTTAGCGGTCTCTACATCCCTACTTGTATATCCACCAGTGTATGCTTGCCGGCTGAGAAAATCAGCTTTCCGATTCCTAGCACGAATGCTCCGTGTGATATAATTAGCAAACGCAAGTTCAGTTTGTTCCAATTAATATCTCGTTCACGCCGATCGTTTCAGCGTAATTGAACGTTTGGTTCTGCTTTGTAGGCTTCCACATAGCGGAATACACCTCTCCCATCTTGATTTGTGATGTCATCACATTCTTCCTCAAGTATATGCTACCACTGTTTACTAAGTTAATTGTAGTGAAGGTGCCAGATTAATCAACCTTGCTAAGCTTTGTCTTCACCTCTGCAAAATTCGTCTTGTGATAGGGTCTTTAGACCTGTATTTATGAGAATATATTGTCTAGTTCCATGTAGATAGCTGAATTCAATTATCCCATGATCACTACGATCAAGTGCAGCTGTGACATTTAGATTGCCTATCATGTCAACTTCGTCAGTAAGAATATATTCAAGGCAAAGCAGTGCACGACCTACCCGCCACCTCGTAAGGTCCAGGACATGTGAAAATAGTCCAACTTTCACTACTGTCTCGAAGAAGTCCCCAGTAGTGGAAGACATCGCAGTATTGATTGAATGGTTCTTGAAGTCTATCTCCGGGTGATTAAGAATCTCCATAACCTATAAACGGTACTCTACGCAGAGTGTTGTGCAAGGCTGCGTTGGCAACCCTGTGCGCAGAAGGCAATCTGCAATTCACACCAATCAAACAAGTGGAGTTTTGTGTGAAGTTAACTACGTGTCAGACTGATTCCGGAAGATCCAATAGAGCCCTGTCACGAATACTTGAGGTCATTTAGGTGCGATCCAAGATAAAGGTACACCACCTCCAGTATCGAGTTTCTTATTACTGTGAAAGACTGTAATGCCGGGAATAGACAATTTGCCATCTCGCACTCCCTCCTTGGACCAGATTTCCATGGTGCCTACTATAAGTGGGTCTGGCTGAGAGAACAGATCACGAAACTCGTCCCGTTTATTAAAGAGTGAAGGTGCGTTAGTGTGAAGACATTACCAGGGGGCAGTTTCACGGCGTACAGTATGCGTTGAGAATAAGTCTACTTGAGGAAATGCATCGAGTGAGAAGAGCTGGATTAATGAGTTGCAGCCTACTTTGAAGCCTCTGTCTCCTGTGGGCGGCGAGTCGAGGTTCGTTTGAACTCTTTCAATGTCCTGGAATGTTGTCCACATTCACTTTCTTCAAGCGACTTCGTTTTGTACGGGAACATTTCAATTTCGTTACCTCGAATTAACTTCATTTCTCACCAGAAAAGTGAACATAGCGTCCTCTGACATTTTAGAACTAATCAGTTAAATCTGTTTGCATATTTCTTTTTTTCAATGAACATGATTTTTGCCTAATAAAGATCTGCGGTTAGCTGCAATGAAAACATGTTTTTTTCAGCCCACAAACGTAATGTATATATTACAGAGAAAACGTAGTTCAATTTCATCAAAGAAAGGTTTCATTCTCATTCGCAACCCTAATAGTAGACCGAGATAGCTCGTCTTTGCCAATATCCTCTGTTGCTGTTTATGCAGACAAAAATGATGATGTTCACAAATCTACCACACAACCAGTTATGTCTGGTTTTCTGTACTTGACAGGTTATATCAGTTTTTACGAATAATATACACTCTTACTCAGAAACCAGTGGCTCTTTTGGCTGGGAACTGTATAAAAGGTTACTTCTCAGGAATCGTGGATTATTAAACGAATTCATCCAGATAAAGAACTTCAAAGACTGTATGACCAAAAGATCTTAAATTGGTTAACATTTCTGCAACCACCGTGATTTTACCATTTCAAGTGTAATCCATATCCAGCACATAATATCTTCAACGAATTTCTTTTTTTATATTTTGTGGCAATTACTGATAATTGTGTTATTGATTGCGGACTAAAGAGATAGTTCACGTGTTGTTCTGTGTGTCCGAGGACTAAGAGTACTACTGGTTACTGATCTCAGTCGCGCACTATTCCAATTCGATACTTTCATTAGGAACTTATGAACAACTCAACGACAGTCCGTAAGATCGTTTTCCATGCAAAACGGAACTTATTAACTCAAGCAAACCTACAGAGTTACCCTGCCACCGTATTCGATAAAAACTAATGATGTTATGCTTGTTGTGTACGCAGCGAAAAAATATGGGGAGAAAAGCTAACCCTTTCTCACAAATTACGTATATTGTGTCATTTTAAATCAGACTATTTTGTTGATGCAATGATATTGTAACGAATTTTATATAAGGAAATGTTACGGATAGATGGTACTTACTCTGTTAAACTCTTGTATACTTGACAGCTCCTCTGTAACCTTCCATTGAGTATGTTTTTATTACTTGGCGTTGATTTAACTTGTTATAATACTCCGTCACAACAAGATTTGACAGTGGTCATTCCGCCAGGCGACTAGATTCTGCGGTGATCTACTTAAATTTCGGAAAATGTAGCTAAAATCAGATTTAATATACACTGCGGACCAATACGATACACCACTATTGATTCCGATTCGGCAACCAGAACGTAGTTTGATGGCTTCTTTACAGAGCGGCAAAGCGTGAATTCTGACCACATATGATTAGATTATTGTGTACGAATGTTGTCTACCACAGCAACTACAATCACAACAACCGAAAGCAAACAGTAGGTGGATTAAGATCGATTACTAATTGCAATTTTATCAAGATTAATATAATTGTATGGTGAGTGGATGTAAAATATCATTTGGAAAAGAGACCGAATGGAATACTACAGTTAACTTGTGAACAAAACCGAAAATTATGTCCAAGCACTAGAATTTTGTCAAAGTATCTGACGACTAGTTGATTTCTACTGAAATTCCTACCACAGATTTGGCGTTGGTAGCCTTAATGTAATTAGGTTTTCTCAATATGAACACTGCAACTGCTGGAGTACCATCAGTGAAGTCCGTTGTAGCAGTGCATCAGAGAATAAAATCCATGAAATTATGGGCGTGTAATAGTTATTGATCTGATGTAAAATCTTGAAGCAACTTAGTCATCTAAGCAAAATTTCACTGAAGCAGAGCAAACTCAGCAAGTTTATTTAAATGATGATAACTTCACTCACTAATGACAGTAGTAGCGATGAAACCCGAAGGCAACTACGAACTAAACGTGTGAGCTACAAATTTTCTCAGCGGGGTTTTAATTCTGTTGCTCACAAGTGCATTCAATATAACACCGTTTAGAGCACTTTACTATGAGTTCTGTGCACTTTTAGGTTGACTGAATGTTTTCATCAAAACGTAACATCATTTTCCTGCAATGACAGCTTTTGCTTCGTCATTGCTCGAAAAGTCAATAGGGAAGCCAGTTTGCTGTCAGATGTATGAGGTTTCCTGAGTGTTTCTCGGAGTGTTGTTCTCAGACGTGTTCAATAACACCTATTAATTTTGTAACTAAAACTAGGTAAAATGAAAACTTTCATTGCTACCGCAGTTGCTTGCTTTGGGTGGATTGGAACTAACTTCTTATGGAATAAATCAACCGGGACGAATACGATCAGTAAGAATGATCCCGAGTGAATTGTTCATGGAAGCAAGTTGCCCAGGATGAATTTTCTCCTTGAAGAATTCGGTCAACATGAGTTAGATGAGATAGATCGCTGAGGAGTTTTTGTGTGTTCATCATCTTATCTCTGTCTAGTATGCATCTTTCGCACACATGCCGTTCAATATGTTAGGTTTTGGTCCGCCGGTTTATCAGATAAAACGAAGCGTCATGTTAACTCTGAAAGCTTATCCTTTTGAGCCCCTCTAATTGTTACTTCAACCGAATAACTTGCGAAATATTAAGACAACGCGGTCGTTTTACGATTAAGGGCTGGTTGGTCTTGCCGGTACGTAAATGCTATCCTATCTATACTAGATGCAGTAACAAGTTCTGTGGACGTTTTTGGAATAGGACTGTAAGAAATCTGTGTGTGAAATTTTTTCACTTCACTTACTGTTAACTTACTGACGTGCGGATTATGATTAACTATTGCTCTAGGTCTTGTTCGCGACAAATGTTCGGAAATTACTGAATAACAGTTTACAGTATGAATTGGGAAATTGATAAACGAGCTTCAAACGGTTGTTTGGTATATCAAGGTTCCCTTAGTGAAAATTCAAACTCTCCTTGAATGAAAACAGGCATTAAACCAACACGTCTTTTTTCTGGAGGCGAATTGTTTCTGCACGAATCGATTGAAAATTCTATCTAAATGTCACTGTTCAGTTACTATTGATCGTATAAGAATGTCTGGGCTAGAATGCCCGAGGCATCACTGAAATGAAACGCATCAATGGAGCATATCACTGTTTGTCACGATGCGTACTCAAAGCTGAATTTGTCTGGTTGGCATACAGCTACTGAATGATTGCCATGGATACGCATTATTATCCAAATGTTTTCTGGACGTGTTTGGAATCATTTCCTGATATGTTGCTCAAATCTGCTTCCTAATTCACCAGACATTTATTCTGATTGTATTTTTACTGAAGTGAGCAGAACGTTGAAAAAGACGGCATTTTATGTTATTCGCTTTTTTCAGTTTGTCAGTGTTGTAAACAGGCGTAGATTCACAAGAATTGTACGACTTCAAATGTATATCGATATTCACATGGGCGAGCATTTCGAAAAACGTTAATCACGTAAACTATTAAAATCTCATATAACAAGAAAACAAAACTAAGTGCACAACGGTGGCAAAAGAATGATGCATAACAGACACATGTAAATACCTGACAAAATGTTTAGTTTTTTTCTTTTTTACAGAAGTTTTACGGAAATCCTTACACTCATACTAGGGGTATTATTTGGAGATACGTTATTTTTCATTATTATGAAACATTATTTTTTAAAGAGTGAAATTAAATTTTCAAACTAATGTTCCTGACTATGGCAGCTGTTCTCATTGTCAGAATGTTGGGTTTCATCTGTCGCCTTTGTGAAAACAAAATATCCAAACGTTTCAGCCTCACTTTCTTAGTTCGGTTTCAACTAGTGAACAGTGACTTGTTCACTTACATACACCCACCTCAAGAAGACACCCAGAAAATCCGTGAGCAATCAGGGCAAGCAAACACGACAGCCACTTGAAAGTGAAAAATTGCCATACCACTCAATTGATAAAGGTTACCTTTCCATCGAATTGCCTTGTCAAATTGTGTGAGAACTGGACGCGTTCTAATGGAACAATCTCTCTGGAACGACTCTTGCCTCGGGATCTATACATTTTTCTACTGAGTGTTATATTGTTTACTGTCTTCTTTGTTTTGGGAAATCTATGACCTGATACCGTTTCGCGAGGATAGACTATATTACAACAATAATCCAGTTAGAGGCATTTGGCGTCTTCTAGTGAAACTTACAGAATCCTACGACAAAAAGTCCAACAGTCGACCAAATAAAGGCAGTCTTAACGAGTTGTCCTAAGAATACACAGACAACGGTATTGCCACAACTTACTCTATAAACATTGTTCTGTCTTCCAAATTGGCCTAACCAGAGTAGAACTTGCAACTTCAAATGTTTCTCATATCAGAAACTTCCTCTGACTTCACTCATGCTAACATAGCACTAAAAGCCAACATAAAACCATCTTGAAACGCATTTATTTTCCAGAGAAAATGGGTCTCACCATTCAATGTTTGGTTGTGGAAAAGCCTTCTATTCTCTGATTGAGAAGATTTGAGTTGTTCATGAGTATCCCATGCAATGATAGTTTTGCAAAGCTCTGTGTGTTTAGCAATCCAGTCAGATTGGTAAACAAAACTGTCAGTTGAGATGCACTGCGCTGGTAACAATTTCACTCGAAAGTTTTGATTAACGAGTTTAAAAATAGCTGGTACATATACACGTTACCATAGGGAACACTAACTAATTAGGGGTTTGATGTAGGTTAACGTATGAACGCTCAACTAATTACAGCTGTTTGGGGGTAACTGGACAGTTTAGAGCGATTGTTTAATTAAGATGAACATCAGGTTGGTATACGGATATGCGCCTATTCTGCTGACTGATGATCACTATAGTCGTAGTGCCAATGCACGTGTCCTTCATACAGTGTAGGCTGGTGCTATCAAACCAGAATTGAGCAATATCAACAACTGCTACAAGTCAACTTTTAACCTGTCCAAGAAAAACTCCACTTGCTCAATGAGTCGCGTAGTAGGATATGGCTACGTTGACAGGCGACTGGTTTCATACAAGTGGAATTCATTGATGATATGCACACCTTCACGATTATGACTTGGGAAGTGTCTTCAGATGAACACAGATCGAAGAGGTAAGACGATGTCGCTCGGTACACAAACATCATTTAATTACCGCGTAAAGCAATTGGATGTTACAGATTCAACACTCAAATGGAAGTATTTTTTCACTAATTTAAAAAACGCTGGCTTTCTAAATAGCTGTTTGAGTAAAACTTGATATGCAAATAAGCGTTTATTTTTTTTACAGTGGATTCCAAAGAACTCAGCTGCTGTCACCGTGCTTTGGATGCCGGAGGAACAATTGCTTTTCCCCATGACAACCAGAACTGTTGGCAAGTTGTACTCATTTTATCGAAATCTATCTCTTGTTAATATTACATTGCTTCAGAAACCAATCATTGTGTCATTAAGGTTGCCAGAGCAACCAAGCTTAATTGGCTAGTGCACAAATCGCTGCTCACACGGATCTAATGGTCACGTTATGTCAGTGTTGAGCCATCAATCAATTGAGTTGTAATTCAAATGCCAGTATTCCGCAAAACGGTACAAAACAAACGCAATTAATTCTGAGATAATGCTTTTAGGGACCATTTTCTGGGGCTATGTAAGTCGAAGTAATTAATTGTTGCTTGTTTGAAATAAACATCTGAAATGTCCAACTCTTGAGAGTTGCAAACGCCGGTGTATAGCACGACGTCCCTGGACTTTTTTTGCAAAGAAGACATAGAACAGGTAATTTGTAACACTATTCTTTCGATAACATACACCCATACACTACAACATCACGTTCAGCACCATGTTAGACTTGCGTAAGTACCACAGATCTCCACTGAACTCTTTCTGCCTCAAATTACAAACCAACCCCCCGCCCTGAAACCACCAGAACAGCATATGTTTTTTCAGTTGACAACCACCAATGTATTCGGCTAAAATCTTTACCTAATAAGATAGCGTACAGTCTATCAATTTCGAGACCGCTATTAGCAAACAGTAACTCGAACAACAAAAACTTTTCCAGTTGCTTGTCATCTAACACTTCTAATCCTTATCTCAAAGTTCCTTTTTCTGGTGTTAGTGTAATTTAGATAAGACGTAGTTTCTATAGAAAATTGCGATGACATTAGACTTTATTACTAAATTCAACAGGACTGGCATTGGGGAGTGTACAGGAAGAAGAATATTTTGCGTTGACCTACCAATAGTATCACAAAATATCTCCCCAGTTCCTAGAAGACAAGAGACAGTGCAGTTTTTGTCACATAGTTTACAAGTACCATACGGTGTATATGTGGAAAAACTGTCATTGGAATCAAACACAAAACTTTCCAGCATTCGAAAATGAATCACTTTAGAGTGGTCTGACCTACCATATACGTATCACATCATCGATTACGCGTCAGCAGTAGAACCCTGTCTGTAATAAGATTGATTTGGAGCCGCAAACCTAGAGCAAGTTCCTGTTGGTAACCCAAAACTGTGCCACAACCAAATGTCGATCGATTTGGCCAGGACTACTGTGTGCATTTGGCTGATATTAAACTGAAGGTTTTTCTGGACACAGTCAAATTGACGTCTCGTTCTAAGCAGCTTCAAGCCGAGTGCACAATCCGTAATCGTTTATGGGCATATATTTCCTTTCTGGTTTAAATTTGATATTTTGTTATTAGTGAACTAACATCCGGTAGCGGTTGCTTGA
>LOND01006532.1:9685-20260 GCA_014220965.1 Paragonimus kellicotti
TGTGTGATTCAAGTTCTCGATGTTTATCATTACTACAGCATATTCCAAAACACATTCTGAAGTTGTTCAACAAAGCAACATATTAAACAGTAAGATGAAATCAGTTCCAATGATTTTGGTCAATCAGTTGCATTGTAAGATGCTATTGGATTCACGCGTTCAACGAGTGTTTGCCAATCAATGCGAAAGCTTCGCAAGCAACTTCAGAGTTTCCTTAAGCCAACCAAAACGAATTCTTCATTAACCATTTTAAAAGGTCAAATACTGGTGTCCCTTCAAAAACGTCAGAACACCAGTAACAAAACATATGTTGTTCTATGTTAACATTTCGTTCACTGTCATCAGTCACAAACGTCAAAACATGAATTATATTATATATATATATAGTTTTCAAGCTTTTGCTTTGCAGTTTTGCGCTTTTCCACGAATTTGTAGCATTCATCTCATAACGATGAAACATGTATCCATATCACATGACGGATCATGTTAAGACCTCCGGTAGAACGGACAAATTCATTTGGTTACTCATGCTCAACACTCCCGTTGCCTATAAAGTTCACTGTGAAAAGACCCGAAAAGAAGTCGTTCCTTCAATTTTCTTCAACCCTCAACCTCTTAGGTGACTGATGACCTGTTATTAATTGTACGCGTACAGTTCTATAACACGATGACCTATTGAAGGACAAACTCGTGATATTACGGTTACCAAGGCGTCACTCTAATGGGATGTTCCGGGTGCACAAACTTGGCGTTCGGCTGTGATGTACATTTTATAAGCAACGACCTCTCTATTAAGGCTCACTAAGTTCAACGATTTCAGCTGTGGATGAGCCAACATGTACCATATCAGGAATCACCTGGGTTTATTCATCAGGCTATCAAATTCTACCACAACTGTTAAAACAGTTAAAATATGTAGTTCACATGAACTTCAACGTCTAGTTCATTCTTCACCGGTATAGTTTATGGCTAAACGTTCGCTGTTTATTATTACAAATTGAACATAAGTTAGGTTGCATGTTTTGGTTGATGCACATCGAAAAGTAACAGCAAACCTGGGGTTTGCTCTTGTTTGATCTCATCGGAATTGCAGTACCTGGTTCTTATCCTCGGGTTTTTTGGCTGAAGCTGTTGACATTTATTTCGTTGATTATATAATAGGCATGTCAGTGTCGTAGCATCTGAGTAATCAACCGTACTCCCCTAAACGTAGTGTACAATTTTGTTATGATACTGCTAAATACAATCGAAAACTCCATTGTATAAGACTTCTGTCAGATTGAAGTACCTTATCGCAGTGAGCCCATTGGATAGTGTTTTTAAAGCTGATGATGAATGGGGAATTTGGGATGAAGTAGATTGTCCATCAGCAAATGTGAAGTACAGTTTATTTATAGTCACATATTTGTTGCAGTTCACTTGTGAATTGGCTTTCGTCAATTGTTGGCAGCCTCGACGGAAGACTACTACCACACTATGCAGTTTATAGTTAACTAAACTCATCCGAACTATTTTAAAAATTTTGAGATAGTAGACAAACGACAAAATGAGAAAGGATAGTGTATCAGTGGTGGCAACCGAGCAATCAATAGCTAACGAATAAAATTGACCAGCGATAGGTTGGACTATCAGAATAAACAGTAAAGCATGTCAAATGTATGGATTAGACTGGGGCACCTATGTTGCATTACGCTAAAGCCGTATGCGAGAAACGTGAGCGTTAACCTAAATACAAACATACACAGAACACATCCAAATGAACTAGTGTTTGCTCACTTCACATACCTTTTTAGTCGCTGTTGCTACCATCCTGATGTTCGTTAACGTAGTTTATAACCTGTTTATTATACTAATAGACACGGTCATACTTTCATGAGTTATTTGTGCATAGCGTGTTCACGGATATGGTATGATGGGGCTGGTTGAAAGATAACCGGAAAGCAGGTCATGTACCAGAACGAGTGTTTACAACAAAAGGCATAGTGAAACTACGGAAAGACAGTTGCATGGTTAACTAACGTCATAACAAGCTGACTGTAGTTAATACCACACCTGCACACCGATAGGCACACGCGAACACATGTGCGCACGCCAAACCTAACGTATGTGTAGATCACAAAATCACAGTAAAGACTTCTCATTCAGGTTTTAATTATCGACCTGATCAGCACTGTTGCAGTAGCTGACGTCATTATTTCCTTGCGCATGCAAATTTTGCATGCGCAGTTAAAATCTATCGATTAATAGCGTTGATAAGCTTACGTCACCGAGGTCTTTTCCGCAATCCAAAGTCTCACTTTGGTTGTCTAACATACAGAATGCTTTACTGCAATCGTAAAGTCAATCAAGCATTTTTTAAATGTCTCTTTTGCATTGTGCTTCCTCTGCACTAGTGCAATAAAACTCATATTTCGTCCCTAAAGCGTTTATCTAAAAGCATTGGCATCTCTTCGACCGGCTTAGATTGATTTATTTTCTTTGAATACACACCGTCGCTTATGACGACTTGTTTCACAAACTACCTTCTGATTACTCTCATCCACTGCGTACAGTACTTGGCCAGTGTGTTTATTTCCAACGTTACTCATCAGGTGTTCAAACTGTTACTATTACGAGCGTCTATATACGGGTAATAGGCCATCGAGTGTCTCCCCTTATCTTTGAAACAAACAGGTGGTTGTTACTACAGTTCAAATAAAATTCACCTGTCTATCCTCATTTCTTCTTATTTTTATTCATCAGCATTTATCGAACAATACTCTTCTCTGTTCATTTCTATATAGGTATACACATATATCAATGACAAGTAGTTTGGAGGATTTGATAATTTAAAAAGACCTAGTTGTAAAAAATGTGGACTGGGTAGATGCGAATCTAGCTTCGTAGCCCAGCTTGTAGAGGATTTACCTCGTCTGAACGTGCTGTTTCTACGGCCGGCTCGAATTTGACCAATGTCAAGATTTTTCCTAACTGGGGCTCTTCTAATATATATATATATATATATATATATATATATATATATATATATATATATATATATGGCTTTTATTTCAGCACCTGAGTTCCTTTTCCAAAATATTCACTTGCCAAGTGCAGTAAATCTCTATTTGATTTGATTTAACTATCTGAGAACATACGGATATTGCTGCTTACCACTAACTTGATGTTAAGGACAAAAAAACAGGACCAAAGCCGTCCTCAGTAGCCAAGTAGTTTTCTGGTCCTTCGGTTCAATTACAGCTACACATACATGTACATTCATGGAACTCGTTGATGATTTCGTTAAGCAACGGCATTCAATTTGCAAAGCTGACGTCTCACATTTGGTGCACACGCATGCCAAAAATGAATGCACCCTAACAAAACGTACACACAAAAGCGTACGCATAAACGTGCATTTGCATTGTCAAAAAACTGAGTTTTGCGCACACAAAAGCCAACTGATAAGCATAGCTTCTACCAACTAGTGAGTCATCTTCAGAAAGCATAACTGGAATATATGTTGTATGTGCCGGTGTGATTATGCCCCTGGCAGATTTCCCATGAAGAGAGACACTGATTATGCCTTCATACAGATGTTTGTACCATATATCCGAATGATAATCTAGTGACTAGTGGCTGTGAATTGATCAGATGGTACATTGTAAGGAATTTCCAGTAATATACTGATAAGTAAGTTAGGAGAGAAGCCATGCCTCGAATATTAGCATATCCACTGTTTCGGCTATTTCATGACCACGGCGTGATAAACACTTGTGATTTGCAATCATCACTTGGATTCATATCCTGAACAATGATTACAACAAAGTCAAATAAGTACTGCCTCACAAATGTGCACGTCTAGCATCTGGGTAATACCGATGAGCCGTGCTTCGTTTTGTTTGATTTCTGTGCCTTAACACATGAGTTAATAGTGAATGAACGTTTACACCATTGTTCCTATCTGTAATACATTTATTTTCAAACAGGAGACACATCATGCAGTGTGGTGAATTGAATAAGTGTTTGGAAGTACTTTCTGAAGCAGCGGTTCTAAATAAATAATCAAGATAATATGCCATTTTGCTAGAATGCTAAAAATTCTATGCAATGCCGTCTGACACATCTAGTCTGAAGTAGATTTATTTTTTTCTTGATACCATATCGTAAGAACTGTTGGGAATTTTATACACTATTACACTGTCCTTGTAAACACTAAAATATTGAATGTTCCTGACGTTTCACTAAGCAACAATTCAACAAACGCCCGGGAATTAATGAAAGCCTGGAAACCAAACGGTATAACAACTATTTTCTGGTGATCACTTCATAGATAGATTTGAATCCAATCGGAAACATTGAAAGCGGCATAGCACAGTGGACATACGTTCATGACTAACAGTGTAGATTAATCGCTAATCTTGGGAGACGGATAAGACAGTGTTGATTTGCAATCGGTCAAGATTTTTTGTAATCACAGTTATCACCACTAATAGCCAGTGCTATTTACCAGACAGAAACAAACAAACAAGCAACAGATACCGGAAGCTGTGATTGTGTATGACACTAGGTTAGGCTAATTCGCATTTAACAGTTTTGGACGAAATGTTTTGCTTACTCCCGTCCTACACGGATGTATTAACGTATAGTCTTTTTTGCGTCAACTGTTTATCTGAAGAACGAACCACATGTTTGTACGCATAACCGATTGACCATCATCCTTGCCGGTAATCAATGAATAAGTCTCATTTACTGTAAAACAATCTGAAAAAGAGATCAACAGTCGGTCAAGTGGTCTTTGTTGATATATGAAGACGCGTGCAGCGAATGACAGCATGGTCTGAAAGTTTTCCACCATGGTGTCAAAGTTTTTGGAGTTTTTCATATGAGTAGTAAAGCAATGTACTACAACAAAAGTTTACAGTGAAGCAAGCATTATTAGTCGGACTTTCTCATGCGCTCACGCGCTCTCATCTACGACCCAAAATTTAGTTCATTAACGTAGGGAGGGTTTCATTTAAACGTCCTGAGCACTTGTGCCCGATTATGTGCTTTTGATTGAAGTTCCTCACCGTGGATTTCCGTCTGTTATTTCCCGCCCGCTGGGTCAGTTTCACTCATCGGCGACTTGTTCGATCTCATATGTTGTCGGCTTTGACCGTATCTCACGGAAAGTAGAGAGTTAACGATTAAGATGTGGAGAAAACGGGTGTAAGATTTATTCAGCCGGACAAACCTCCCATTGCTGGACCTCATACAGTTTTAACCGAGATTCTAATCCAAAACCTCTGTCACCATTAGGCACAGCCGTGTTAATAGATCACATTCTTTATTTACAATAAAACGCGCAAACTTACTGATTACAGTTCATAGGAGATAAACTACTTTTGTTCAAATGCGTCAATTTCATGGCGGAATGATCGATATGCGGCTGTATTCTGGATTAATGGATTGCCTTATCTGTTTGTGTTCACAGTATGGCTATCCGGCTAGATTCATTAACTTCCCATGAGCTCGAACAGCCGACTTTTTCAATACCCAGACGTGTACTGACCACAGTTTACGGGATTGTTTTCCATTCAATGTTTGGGTTTACACTGCCTCAGGCGAATCCGCACATTTGCAATTCGATATGGAGGTCATAACTAATTGATTCAAACCAGCAATATGCATACAGATGAGTAATCGGGGATCTGGTTGTGTACGTTCTTCCGACGAACGTTGAGTGACGCACGTATAACCAACGACGCCAAATATCAAAACCAAGTCAAGTCGCTGGAAACGTGGTACTATTGACATAAACAATATAATCAATTACAAGAAACAAACCTCAATTCGTTTGCGTTCGTGGGATAAGGTACAATGGTTGGCCGCAATAGGCCGTCAAGGGTCCAACAGGCACGACAAGTACAAGCGCAGGCGACCGACAGGCAATGACGAACCGACGAAATGCGATCGGATCGGTCTAATTGTGCGTCTAAATAGCCGGTCTTCGGACAGACCGATTGGTCGGCAACGGTTTTCACGGTGGCCCATAAGAAGGCCGTATTCACATGGGTGGGGACGGTGAAACTGACAGAAAACAATGAGTGTGTGGGCAGGTGAGTGAGGTTCAGTGACTGAGGCAGAATGGAGAAGTTAATACTTTTTGATACGGGTTGCAAGAATAACAATAACAGGCGTCTAGTTAGATGGGGTCACGGGAAAGAGTGCGACAGGGTCAACCGAGGGGAATTTTGACCTCCAAAAATGTCCTACACCCCGCCAAAATTCCACTCAGGTGCCAATCGACGAAGTTGTCACAATTCAAATTCTGGTTCTCACCTAACCCTACTTAAGACGCTCACAAATGGTAAACAGACGTGTGAGGGAGTTCGAAGACGCACACCTCAAAGGCACACTTGATGAGACCGACGTCCCCGGCTTTCACTGAGTGCACCTCTCAGGCGTCCCATTTGTCGAAGGGTGTAATTGGATGAAAGCCGTCTCCTATGACCACCACCCTACACTCTCGATGGGACTAAAGCTCTCCTACTCGACTCCCTCCAAACAAATTCGCCTTATGTCTCTTCGCAATACTCCCTTTGTCGTTTTTACGAATACCGTCCGAACCAGCCCGTCTTTGCTTCGATTCACAATCTACAGTAATACCAAGTGGCCACTATCCCTGCGGCACGTTTTCCGCAACAACAATAACCAAGTCTCCTGGTCGAATATTTTTTCTCGGTACCAACCATCGCTGTCGCAAATGAAGTGTGGGCAGATACTCTTTAAGCCATCTTCGCCAAAATACTGTGGCTAGTTGGTTCACTTGTCTCCAACGTCTCGTATAACTCTGTTGCAAGCTCTCAGCTGACAATTCTAAACCTCCGCCTCGAATCAATAACAAGTCATTGGGAGTCAATGATCGTTCGTCCCGACTGTCAGGCGTAGGCGGAACAAGAGGTCGATTATTGAGCACACGCTCAATCTCACAAACAGGCGTGACTAACGTGTCTTCTGTGAGTTGCCATGTGATACCTTTCTGATACGTTCCGAAACTCCGCCCCTATGACTACAGAAAGGGGGGTTAAAATGCCACTGTATTCCCCGAGCAAGCATTCGGTCGTTACTCTTTCACTTATCCCATTTTTGTATCGTCACGTAGTTTCCTGACTGCACCAACGAAATTAGTTCCATTATCGCTGTATATATTGGCTGGACAACCGCGCCTACCAACAAATCGGATGAGCGCCGTGATAAAGGCATCCGTGGAGAGATCATGGGCCACTTCTAAATGCACAGCGCGAGTCTTCAGGCATGTAAATAAGCAACCAAATCGTTTCTCTGTGCCCCTTCCGCGCTTAACTGGCATGGGCCCAAAGTAGTCTACCTCCACCTGCTCAAACGGGAACCAGCCTGCCTCCACTCTTGCCTCAGGCAGGGGTGCCATTCGCTGATCACACGGTACTGCATATTGTTTTCTGCAGCTGATGCATTTTCCGATTATTCTTTTTACAGCGCTGCCACCATGTACAATCCAGTAGTACTTACGAATGGCTCCTAGTACATGAGCAGGTCCGCTATGTCCTTCGAGGACGTGGAAATGTCGGACGATTAGGTCCACAACGGGATGCTTGTTTGGGAGAATTGCTGGGTGTTTCAGCTCCTCGGCATAAGAGGTGTAATTGAGGCGTCCACCCACGCACAGCGTACCGTCGATCAAGACTGGACAAAGACTGTGAAGTTTTCGGTCATTCAGTGTTCGATGTGTGCGGTTTTCACTCAAGCGCTGCACTTCACTAGGATAAACCTGACGCTGCACCATGCGGATTACGTCCCTCTTGGCTATTTTAATTTCGTCGGCTGTTAATGGACCAGTATGTAACTGCATGTGATTTAGATGACCATGGTGTTCTAAAAGCCATCTCTTGGAAGCGCGATAGCCACGCAACCGATTTCAAAAGTTTAAACCAGTTTGAGAAGTAGCTGAGCAGCGAGCAGACTGTAGGAAACTTGAGTTACTGTGTTGACAGAAACCTGCTGACGCTTAAGTTCGACTCCCGTTTTCACATCCATTCTAGGGGTATTTTCAAACCAAGATATGTCGCACGTGTTTAGAAATTCAAGACCTTTCGGTTAAGTTCCCCATTCTCTCAGATTCCGAATTCCACGGGAGACCAAGTCTGCTGGGTTATTCGCTGATCGAACATGTTTCCATTGTTCAGGCAGACTTCCTTCATGTATCGTAGCAACTCGGTTAGCAACAAAGGTACTGAATCTAGTGGAAGTGTTGTTTATATAATGCAACACAACCGCTGAGTCGGTCCAGTAGGTCACGCTTTCGAAAGTCGTATGAAGACCAGCGGAAACGATCTTCTCAATTCTCACCGCTAGAACTGCCGCATTTAATTCCAGGCGTGGAATGGTAATTGTCTTCATAGGAGTTACTCGGGATTTAGCTAACACGAGGGTGCAATACGGCTGACCCACCTTTGGGAAAAGTCGTGCATAAGCTACTGCCCCATAGCCTGTTTCTGAGGCGTCGCTAAACACGTGTAGCTGTGCGCCATTCGCATAATCTGTCACGTCTCTTGTGATACACCGTGGAAACTCAACCGGATTCATATTCGTTACATATAATAACCAATCATTCCACGACTTGGCATCACTTGGCTGGACAGGGTCGTCCCATCCTAGGCCTTCCCTGCACAGTTTCTGTAACAATATCTTCGCAGGCAGGACCAGCGGAGACACAAGACCTAGCGGGTCGTATATGGAAGAGATGGATGATGGGATGCCTGTTGTCACGTTATAATTTCCATATATAATTCGCATTTACCCTACGTAATCAATCTTTGTTTATTTCATCGATGCTATTCCGACATACGCCATCAGGATCATTCAGTACACTCGTTCATCAGAAATGCAGACATAACGTGCCGTAAACAAACTGACCTCTTTTAATGCTTGTTCAATCTCCTGTATAGCGTGGCTGCGTACGACTCCCCTGAGGCCAACAATTTTTCGAAGACGATGGTCACGGTTATCATTATATCATATGCAGCGAACAGTTATTATTGACAAGTGAGCCCGATGGCCACTTAGTAACATAACATCAACGAAGCTTAGAAAAACGACGACTGGTTTTCGTTATCTACTGCGCACAGCGGGCCACTTGCTCCTTTATAAATAAAATGGGACCCGTTCGTTTTGCAGTGTTAAAACTGAACCAAATACATGATGTGAAGGTACAATTTACTGGACTTGACGAGATATCGGAAAACAGTTTGTAAGTGCTGAATTTGTGCAATTTGCACTACTGCGAATATCACAAAAAGTTCCCACTAGTCTGGTCTCCCGACGTCACACGCATTGTCATTTTCCATCTGATAATATTTTCGTTCAGCTGGTCTCGAATAATTCGACCTTAAAACCAACCACAGGGCGAAATTTTACCAGCGTTACTAGTAAAGTATGTCTGGAAATGTTATGCGTGGCATGCTGTTTACAGCCAACATCGAGGTTCTGTGTTTGCCTTAATGTACAGTTAGAATGGCAAGAATTCTCTCTGTAGTTAATGTTTCATCTACCTAATATGGTATTCTGCCGTTACGTTAAGTCGTGATAAAACTGGTGCGAATGAAATCTCACCTATTTTTCGTAGAGGAAATATGTACAGGAGAACTGCCTTACTTTCAGAATAAAAAGCCGTAGAAAACGACATTTGCTTGTGTCTCTGACGTGTGACAATGAACAGTCCTTGTACCAACGAATAATGGTTCTGGTTAAGGCTACTCCACGATCTTTCCCGTCGTTGTTCATCCCTGTTCACTTGTCTATCAAATGTGCTTATATTCGTCATCTGTGCAGAATACGTCGACTTCCCTGCTTGGTTCACGTATGACCCACAGGTGCCACCGGTGCAAGAGAAGACTTATAACATCAAAGACAAAGGTTGACATCTTTTTCCGGAAAAAGTACCAGTTCTGGTACATTGCCACCCAACCGCTGCCTTGCGGTACAGGCTTTTGAGCCAAAGGCTTTGGTTGAGAACCCTAATCGTTCTCCTGTCTAGGTCTGGGCGTCCTGGCAGTATCTCAGCCCACACACAACCATGAATATTCACAACAACAATAAATCCATACTGCATCGGCCGTCTCGCAGTATAAACCGGGTCGCCCTATCTGCTGCATACAGCAGGGTGGATAGGCGAAATCATGCTACTGCTGACCCCCCCCACTGTCCTATCAAATTTAGCTCTCAGGCCCCTCCCGACCTCCATTTCTGATAATTACTCTACAGGTCCCACAACAGATGTAGCTAACTGTGTAACACTGAGCCGGTAAGTTCCGTCTCTTGCCTTTCAGCTTCAGGCCTCCCTCGTCCCTTGCTTAGACCTAGAACGCGAATTAATATAGGTGCCTTCAACGTTCGCACGCTAAAACAGATAGGTCAGCAAGCGGCTCTCGCACGAACGCTAGACTCGTTGCACGTTGATGTCTGCTGTATCTCGGAGACTAGAATCCATGACAGTAGTCAACGTATGGAACTAACAACATCCGCATTTTCTACCCGATCCTGGTTATACACTTCGGGTGACTCCATAGCCGTTGT
>LOND01006533.1:0-15461 GCA_014220965.1 Paragonimus kellicotti
ATACACGTACTGATTCTGTGGAAGTGGTAGTGAGCACATTCAGATACTGGCTGCCAAGAACGTTGATCAGTTCCCTATCTGAGATGCTCATTAAGCCTATTTGACATGCTCATCCAGCCTATTTGGTGCAAATGAGAGATGTTAGAAAGGCTTTTTGATGATGAAACCAACAGTGTTACAGATCAAACCAGACTTTTTGGTCAGACTCAATTGGTACTGAACTTTGTCGCCCCGCACAACCGTTGTTGCCTGTTTACGGAGTTCACAATATTTGTCGTATGCTTTTGCAATTTTTTCCAATTGATGCAGGTTCCAAGCTGATTTGTTTACTGTCAACTAATATCTTGTACAATGCCGAAGCGAGTTTTCATACCTGTGTCTTCTAAGTTATCTGATCAAAACGTACCTGACGATAAACTTAGTAATGTTTTCTACGATATTACCCAGTGACAGAGAGGCTGAGTCATCAGCTCAGCATATATTGTTAATTTCTTTGGTCAGGGATGTCCAGTCGGTTTCGTAAAGTTTTCTTACGAATTTTTGAATCAAGTGAACTGTCTCCTATCTCGTACAGTAATTCAAATGTGATTGCTCCATGTCCATTACGACCAAGGAGTGGACACAGTTTTCATGCCGACTGTCATTTATTTCGCTGGTTAGAATATAATCTAGCCTTAAAAACTGTTAATGAACATATCATCGCCTAAACTCGCTGAAATTTTTGGCTGGGTGGGAATTCATAACAGCATTATATAGCAAGAAAGCAAATGATACAGGTTTCACATTAACCTTGCTGATGTTGGAGTCAACCTTTGGATAATAAAAATCAGCCAAGAGCAGAATATAGGACGGTCTTGTAAAGGTAAGCCTATGTATGGTGTCATTAAATTGGCGGTCTTAAACCAGCGAGACAGGTGATAGTTTTGTAGGTCACACCGACCAAACAACTGAATGATTGTTCAGAACATGCAACGTGCCATATGGTTTCAGGTGAGTTCAGGAGAACCGTGTCACGAAGTTCTTCAGCCGGTTCTCAATCTAAACATCTACATCGCCACCTCTCCTACATAGACCACACAGACATTCTGAGAAGCACACGTCTGTTTTACACCAAGTTGCTGTTACACTGATAATGGACGGTCATAATGTATTACATATCATTCGGAACCCCATCCATTTTTTTGATGGTGGATTTGGCATTAGTACGGAAAAACTTAACGGAGGTAACAATACTATCGATGACTCTACATTTAATCACGCTCAGACCTCTGTATATTTTCCATTCTAAGAAACTGGTAGAATTCCGCTACTCCGCTGCTCGTGCTGCCACCTCCACTTAGGACGACAGTTGCATCTTATTTATGTGTTGTGAAGTTGAAGTGATTTTGGAAGCACAGCTCAACCCATCAGGATCATTTATCACATAACCGAAAAGTGACCAAAAGCCAGTTGTTCCTGTTATCACTATGTGCCGAATAGAATTTCATAGGAAGAATTGTTTGATCCAAGTCCCCTATTGAATATGGTCGCTTGTATTAACGATTAGTACTTCAATAGATGCGTGACCACTTTGATTGGTCCATTTCGCATGCGACCAGAGGGATTAATTGAGAATTCGAAACTATCTTTGCGGTCACTATGCATGATGGCTGACTTTTCGCGCCTTCTACGCCATGGATGCTGCCTTTTGATTCCCATAAGGATGCTGGGCAGCTGGTTTACTTTTGTGCGCCATGTGATTTAAATCGTCCCACTCCATAGAGAGGCTTACCTCAGCGCCACCCTCTTGTACATCCAGAATGTATCCGTTTATGCATTCCAACCACAACGCGGGAATGAACTCATCATAACAAAAAGGCAAAACGTTTGTCATTAGGCCTTAACTTTTGTTATTTGTTTGACATTTGCCTTCAGTCCATGAGATTTTTCGCACGTCTTGTTTCACCAGACGCCTTATTCAGAAAACCAAACGTTTTTCTTTCGTATACCTTTAAACCTATATCTTTATGATATGCTTTTCGATTATCTCGTGCTTAAAAACATCTCGCTCGTCTAAAATTTGCAATAGATGTCCGACAGCACGTCAGAGAACGTGCCGAGAGTCAAATTGTGAACGTTATTGTGCATCTAATCAAATTAATTATCGAGCGAAAAACCCTCTGGAGATGTAGTCAAACCAAGAAACCTTAGACTTCACAATTACAGTTCGTGGGTAAGGATGGCGCAGTTCCTAACGCCTTACTGTTTAGTATTCAGTCGATCTTTCTGTGTCATTAATAACGGTCTGTAATCTTTTACTTGTACATTTCATCCGATCATCGTTGAAATCTGAGGTGTGGTATTCCATTCAACCATGAACATATTTTCCGGGTGGCACGAGCTTCGGGCATTACGACCTCCTTTAACATCAAGATCTAACCAACCCCAGATATTTTCAGTCGGATTAAGACTTCGTGGTGGAGGTTGACTTGACAACGTTTGAACTCATTTTAATATCAAAAAATTCTTTACTGTCGCGTAGGTGTGTAACGTTGCGTTGTCTCTTCAAAACACCCCATCGTCAGAGTTATAAACAGTGCAAAACAGGTGGGTTTCTTCTATTCTGTTAGGCCTTATCAATCACCAACTTCCTAAGGATTACCATCCCGCTTCTTCCAATCATCTAACTAGCACACACCGTTAGCTTAAACAACAAATAAAGGCAAGCGCGGTCTAAACAGCTGAACAACTTTTTCACTGTGCTGGGACCGTTTCATATGTAAATTCCAAAACATGACTCAACCGTCCCGATTACTCTTACACATTGACATGGAGTACAAGAGTAGTTTCGTATAACTCATGACAGTCGTCGTTGCAAGCGCTTACCCGTTAACAACAAACACTGACATAAGCTCCTGACACACATTCCAATCCGATGACTCTCATCAAACGCGGTTCGGATCGATGCACAAAAAAACCAAGCCGAAACAGCGTTGAAGGTGCTATAAACGATTTTGCTGTATAAAGTAACAGTCAACGTCCATCATTTCCATTCATAACGATTCTCAATCACCCGTGTTTTTTGTATCTCGTTAATCCGGTTTCAAGATGACGGGAAACCGACTTCTCTATCATAATTCGATGACCCTTTAAAAGTTGACAGTACGATCTCTCGATGTATCCAATCAAAACGTGCCAATAGCTTTCGAACTCATTGCCATTCTGTATGATATGCTTTTACAGCCATCAAGTCAAATAGAGACATCGAACTCAGTTCGCCGAATTAATAATAAAGCGCACTCTTCATGTCCTGCCGTGTTACGGAGGCTATTACCACAATACTGAACACAATATACCTAAATGTAAGAAGCTAATTGTGATATATCACAGAAATATGGCCTCGTGAAGCACGTATCTAGTACTGCTAAATACTGCCCTATAAAGACAGCAGGCTATGCTCCAAAAGACTGACATGTATACTTCTACAGATTGGTTGTCAGTAGTATGGTGAAAGTTCTTAAGTTTTACGAGTACTTGTTTAGTGGTGTGAGTAGTTTGAGATTAAGTAAACCATGAATGCAGTGTGATCTAAGTTGCAAGAGCAATCGTCAGTGCTGACAACTCTGTGGGAGTTTTTGGTAATGACTGTTGTATAGCAGTTAGCCATAAAATTACTACAATTTTGCTATCAAAATACACCGAATCTAAAGAATCCAGCCTTTGCCTGCTCTCAGACAACTTTTGTCACCATGGCAACAAGCTGAAAATAAAACGCAATTGAGAGAAAGGTAGCACCTACGAGACAAGTTGTTTCCGACTTTTGTCACCTCAACTAAGTCACTGTCGTTATTCTGAAGAAAGACTAATCAAAAAGTAGCAACATGCTTACAAGTGAGCTCGAATAGCCACCAACTTCCTTTACGTCTCCAGCCAGATCAAACACGGTAATTAGGCTACCAGCCCAAATGATTAATATGACTTAGATGCCTTAACATAGAAGTGGTTAATTTCACTTCTGTTGTTTCACATCATCATTCATCGCACTGCATCTCGAACCAGTGGGTTGGGAGGTTGGCAACCAGTGGCGGCTGGATAAATGATAATTTCCTTAACACACGGTCTGACTGTTTGAGTCTACTACTTCGAAAGATCTGTGCCTATGAATTTGTTTTCTACCAGTGATTAACACTTGGTCTTAACCTTGTAGTTGTATGTTAACTGGTATCACATGATGGATGCGAGCAAAAGTAGAATTAACCATATATGTTATAAAAGTGGACAAAATTTCTTTCTGTTATGTTACTTTCAACTACCGGCTAGAAAATTATGAGGATATAGAAAATCGGCATCAAGATGCAATACCGATTAGTCTACGTTGAAAGCTACTACACGAAGACAGGTAATAGTATACACAGGTAACTAAACCAAGGTAACTTTTATAACGGTTACTTAATCATCGAAGTAGGTCTGAGTAATGCATCATGTACAAAACGAGCAATTTTGAGAGGTTGCGCTCGTTACTGGTGCATCCTCATTTGTTTTTAGCATAAGTGCATTAAAATGGATTCATAGTTCAACTGGATCATGTCTTTCAAGCTAGCCTACCCGCTTTGCTGACTACTGGAACAGATTTTCACCATGTCAGATGTAGAGTATGCACTTGAAAAATCTGCTTGTGTGACAAGGAACGATGACGTAATCAGATGAGTGTTTCTGTACCAGCTCAGCCGTCCAGCCTGCTGTTTACTAAGCAAGTAGTCTAGCTGATGTAAGCCAGACAGCCGTTGTGAAGAAAACCGGTCAGGTACGAAGTGCCCTGCCTCACATCTTTAGCACTTCAGTGGAATCAATTATCCTGCCGCACAATGTTCAGGGGTTTCTTCCATTCCTGTGCCTGTAGAACTGATCGAATTAACTGCTAAGTCAGATAGGTTATTTCTATGTAGACAAAAGCAACTACTTTACCTCTGTTGAAAAGCAACTGAGTCAGATACTGTATGGCTATCTAACGCATAATTTCAACGCTTTTCACATGTGTGCTGGAAGGGTATGTATTGAACCAGCCATCTACAATCATTTCAAAGCTGTCTAACCACAAGCAGACCTCACCTGTCTCGCTGCTTTTCAAGCGGACAACGATTGTGTAACTAAGTGATTCAAGTGTTTTCTTTGAATTTCTCCGCCTCACTCTGTACCACGACGTATATAGTGATCACTTAAGTCAAAACAGGGTTTTATGAAGAAATAGTGATTAGCTCATTCAGAAGATTTGCAACACATTTGCATCATTATGATTGCACAACATACACTGTCATTTGGGAGCTAATGATAGTCTTTAAGTAGCCAATAACGTTTGACTGAGGTTCAAGAGCGATTGTTAATGAGCCTGCCTTAGATCTACAACGAAAGAAAATCCCGTTTCTTTTTTGACATTAATACTTTTTGTCCCACCTATTTACAAAACAGTTTTGAGACCAACTGTGACAGCTCGAGAAAGTACCAGCAACCTACATGTTTTCAACTTCTGCCAATCTCAAATCATTTCTGTCTAAACCGTTCAGAAGATATGTGAATTACATTCGTCACCACTCTAATACATGTATCTTAAACATACCTGCTAAGATGATGACCCCTTCAGTCCAAAAATTTGGAGTACATGACGCATATTCAACTTATCTAATCTTGCCTTGAAGTCCACACAAATTACATGATGACAGTAAGACACGACCAAATCTCTCATGCTTATTCACTCTCTCAGTAACTGGGTCAGTATAGGGGGTTTGTTAAACAGCCTGTCAATAATTGCTTACCTATCTTCACGTGAGAATTATTTTTTCTGACAACTAATTTCTATCCCCAAACTTCAGCAAGTTGTTTAAAACAAATTGTTCTAAACGAGATTAAGCGCGCTGGGTTTTGTCTACGTGGTTTTGATTTAAAACCTGGACGATGGGTGTTTAATTTATGAACCACGATTGATTTGCCATCCGGCTGACATAACGCTTCCTTGTCTCATCTGTGAAACCTTAGTCAGATCTGTTGAGCTCGTGCGTAATTCCCAGAGGGTGTAATATGTTGGCCGTGGAATCAACCTGTTGTTTAAAAATTCAGCGTGAGCAATCTGCTACGTGTATCTTAGTCTGAAATTATCAAGATACCTAACTGTAGTGGAATCTGTGTCCAGAATATGATAAGAAGTACGTTATTACAGCCTGACTTAGAAATACTGAGCACGAGGATTGTAGGTTGTAGGTTTCCGTGTTTCTTTTTGAGACGATCAGGTAATCTTAGTTTTCCTCAAGAGTAACTGTAAGCTGGAGGTTTGATCCTGCTACTTTGGTTGTGAAGTCATCGCAGCACTGGTAAACACTCCTGTTTCACATATACATGAACCGCAGTTCAACTCCAGGTGGGAACAAGATTACGTACTAATGACCAGCCCAAACAAGAGTGAAACTCGGACCCAGTTCCCCTCGTGGTAATATGTAGGTGGAACTATGTTAAGCGGATTTGAAGGCCACGAGCAAGTGTGATTAACGACGAACTTGGAACAACCGGGATTCTCAGTATGCGTCAATTAGAGCTTTCCGATCCTGATAAGTACACCTCTTGTTGTCCGAACAAACTTAATGTTTGAGATCTACCTACTCATATAGATAGTGTAGAGTATCCGAACATCACCTCACATCCTCGTTTTATGTGGAACATGGACTACTTAAATCATTTTCTTGATTTTGTTTTTGTGTGATGCTGAACCAGAAAAGGAAGGATACTTGGATAGTTCAGTTTACTAACATTTTCGGTTGACACGGCTGTACGAAACGTTACTAATTTGAAATAGCCATCCTCCAATTTCGCGCACTCCCAACACAACAAAACCAACCGACTTCGTCAACCACGGTTCACTTGGGGAAATTTTCTTGCTTTACGGTTCATCAAAGAAAGATAATATTACAGATGTTAGTGAATGTGAAACACGCGCCTAAATCTACTACCGTCGGAAAGTCAGCACGCGTCGGAAACACGATATTCGCCAATTAGTTGTGACGACTTGCTACTGTCTGGGACAAAGGCATTTCAACTTTACAGTATACAATTCTGGGCTACACAGTGTCATCGATCATTCATCACTAACAGCCTACTGGCCTGTGGGCCACCAAGCCTGTTTGTTGAAACCAAAAAACACGAATACTGTGACGAGGTGGGCTCAACATAACCTGTCCTTTCGTGTTGACAGCTTGACGGTTAGCTGACAAAATGTCTGTCGGGTCGTCTTTAGGTTGACCTCACTGAGGCATGGCATGGATTTCTGCTTCCGATCTGTTAGTCATCATGCACCAACAGTCTCGTTGGTGGCCGCGATGTCAACAAAGTAGTAGAACGGAGCACGAGTAATGAGACAGCAAATCCTGCGAACACCAACACATGTAAATGCACACGTTTTCGAATCAATATACGGTCGTCTGTAGTGACACATAAAAAGTGAATTTCCGGCGATAATTGTAATCACCTTGTTTCCGTGGTCATGTTGAGGATAATGTTTTGGTCGGAGGGGCGAGGAAGTTGAGTAAATTGCGTCCGACAGACACAACTGTTCATGAGTTTAGTTGTGCTGTGCTGTGTGATCGAGTGCTAATTCGGAGGTTATGCTCAAACTGAAACGCCTGATAAATATGTAGAATTACCGTCAACAACACCATTCACTTATGTCCAGCTAAGTTTTTAACATGTACACTTTACGATAGGCAATGTCACTCTTATCCGCTCCTGACAGACAGTAGAGAATAGTGCCGCTCATCTAGTTCCTACCTAACAGTCGTTACAATCCTAATCTGTGTTCCTTAAATGAGCCCCTTTTGATGTTCATTAGTTGATGTTGAGAGTGAACAGCTTTCCGTCACATATGACACACCAGATGTCTCAAAGCCTATCGATTAACTGTTTGAGATATTAGTTCAGTACAGAATAAATCTCACGAGGATAAACTTCCACAGACTAACTCCAGTTTGTGGAATGAAAATAGCTCAGCGTTTTATAAATTGTTTGAAATCCGTCCGAAATGTGCGCCGTATGTCTCGCCACTGTTGATCGTAGATGCAGTGTTTCATAATGATTTCGTCACCGATAGTGCTTCCCATTGTTCAACACAATTTTGAAAACACTTCTCATGTGAATGGTCATTGCTTTCAGCCTTTAATCTTGACTAAAAGATGGGTATGGGGGAAAAAAACATCGTCCAAATGACGCCAACCAGGTAGTATCAAGAAACCTTATTTATCTAAATAAAAACACTCGTTTCAGAAATTTTCTTGAAGAAAAAAGGACAGAAATTCTCAGAACAACCCGGAGGTAGTTTTCATTGATTTTTACATGTTGAGTCTTTATTTCGCCATGTTCATTGGTTGCTTGGTAACCATCACCACTATTTTTGGTAACTGTCCTACAATCTTCTGAATCGGGAATATTTTTGTCACCATGTATAATATAAGTATACCTTGTATTTTCTCTCTGCCACACCAGTTTTCTAGTTAAACAAGGTAGCATTTTGCACTCGTCTTTTGATCTGACTTAGGATGGATTGACAGAGTCAATCGCGTTATTTTTTGGGACCGAATCTATCGTTTTATTCGCCACAAAGCGGAAGTCCGAGTTCTGTCAAGCACTCTTTACTCCGTTGTCATTTCAGCGTAATAATCAAGACGTTTACAAAAACTAGAAAATTATTTGGCCAACAATCTGCACCAGCCACATTTTTGCATAAGTACACTCTGTTCTTGATCTAACTTGATCAGCATGCTGAGTGCAAAGTGCAGCGTTGAATCACGTGATCTAATGGAGGTTAACACACCTTATTGAGAAGGGAATACTGACCAGACGAATGACCGGTATTCATCAAATGTCATGAAATCAACGCTTACTTAAACGTCATTGGCAACGACAACTGCGTTAATCGTTGTTGATGGAGTGGATGATTCGTCAGTACGCGTAAGCAGAAGTTCTGGGAGTCTGTGTGAGGCCTAAGTACGTTACGTGTGCGTCTGATATGTGCAAACAGAAAGAGGGTCTGCACTTAGAGATGTTGTTCGGACCACGCATACATCATGTCCTGTAGGGCTGACGCACCAAACTACCGGCGTGGTTTAACTAGATAAACCTAGATGTTGAAGTGTCCGAAAAGTTTGACTGCCTCGTGCAGAAAGGTAGGACAACTAATTTATTAAAGATGCGAACTCTTGTAGAAGAAACAGACAAGTGAGATCCAGCGATGAATGAAGTAACTCAGATTTAGGGTCGATGTCTGTGACGAATCACTTTACTATAGACCATGTCTTTTTCAAACTCAGTGCAATCTCACAGCACAATGAAAAAGAATGTATATGATTGGCGAGCTTGACGGGCTGTTACGCTGCGTTTCGCTGTTGAATAGCAAACACAGTAAGTAACCATTTTTGTGTACTAGCCGTCTCCAACACTGAACGAAAGGGGCTTTGAGGGAGACCTACAAACTTGAGCCAGTTGGTTCAAATCATGGTGGGCAATATATAACCGTTCTCCATTTACTCTGACCTAACCTGTGGGTCAAACTAATGACGGCTGTACCAGCACGTACAACGTTATTTCATTTACACACCTACTTAACCAGTAAACGATAGTTCTGCAAAGAACTTAATGCAAAATCATTTAGTTTGCTGATTATAAATATCAGTGGTGAGTTCAATAGCTGGATACTGAAATCAATGCGTTCAAAAACAAAGGACATTCTTACTTCAAACAGTCTAGACGCCTTATCCTGGCTATCACATTTGCCGGATCATTATCCGAATGAACAACTTTTGGACCGGTTAAGTCGCGCATGTAAATAAAACCAGACCACCGCAAATACAATAATCCTTCGAACAAGAGAGACAGTCGAAGTGATCACTGCAGGAGGGAGTAGGTCCACAACTTATCCGGAACCAATTATTTTGTAACAAGATCATCAAAAAGGAAAAAAAGAAAAATTTCTTAATAGTACTTTTTCTTCAATGGTCTCCTGTAATTTCTCTCTCCGAGTTCCCCAGTCTTCTATTGAAGGTCTGTCACATCTGATAACAAGTCAGAGTACTGTTTCTTAGTGCAATCATTAGCAGCTGTTCACGAGAAGTGCCACTGTCCGAAATACCTCTGATACAAGGCATTGGGTGACATACCGGAATCTGCTTGTCAGTCTTCAATTTTTTGACCAATAAAATACTCTGAAGCTGCCGTACCACTGTTTGCTACAGTGAAAATTGTTTTAGCTCAACAAAAGAACAACACCTGCAGTCAATTCTTTCGATTGGTTTCAAGAAAATTTTCCGGCAGGATACTTTTAGAAATTACGTATAACGTTTTGTGTTGACACGTCTGGTCGGTCGTTAGCAATGGTCAGTTAATTTGCGATGCATTTTTGCTCCACTTACATACTACCGTTGACAATCTGGACTTTTTCGTTAACGCACTCAAAACGTATATCTTGCTGACATTGTGATTTTTGAACAACGTGATCGCGGGATTTCCCACCATGTCTCACTCTTACCGTTTGATGGTTAGGCTATATTTGTGCGCTCGAAAATTGTTTTCCGTCTTCTAAAAACTAGTTTCACTTGCTAAACTTTACTACCTGAACTCTATCAACAGCGTAAGACACACAATACAAATGGGCGTCACAGTTACACTGAGTGTCCTGGAACCAAACTGAAAATGTTGTACTATCTCATTTTGAGGGCACTAGCGTTAAAAACACGTACTGGTTATGTACACTCACAGAATAGAGATGTCGTTTTCGTTAGATGTGTACCGATCGGACGATTAGCCGTAAGTTCCGAAGAAAGTGAGATTAAGGAACAGTGAACATAATCCGGCTATTAGGATTTGATAGAACCCAGTCTATCGATTTGTAGTGAACCCCAACAATTAAGTGAAGTGACTATATCGGATTCTAAATTGGGGCATTGGATATGAACTGACAGCTGGTTAGCCTTATAAGTAACGCATTTATGGCTGGTATAATGATCAAGCAGAAGAGTAGGAGTAAATTGTGGGAAAACAATTACATCAGTTTAAGCCAACACTTTTGTCAGTGAATTGTTTAACCAAGGTAGGAGGGGAAGTGCTCAGCCAGTCAACAACCTTGGTGCACATAATACTTCATGGCACAGATGAAACATTTTTCACGATTCCGGAACAACTTGTGAGTATTCGATGAGTTGATTTACTCATAACGTTTCACACTTGACACGGAAGCATGTTTAGATCAGACGAACCAGTTAAGAATGTGGTGGTATTTAAGACAGACTAGACGTAAGTAACTGGTTCATCTGGTCTGAAGATGCATCTGTGTCAGAAATGAAATGCTACTAATAAAGTAAATTAACGTTTACTCAAAAGCAGTTTTGAACTTATGGATACTCAGTAAGTCTTAAACCTTTTCCAATTGATAGTATTTTCTCACAGGTCTAAATACTGCTCAATATACGTAAGCAATAGTTGCTTTCAAGATAAACGTGCACGAAGACACATTATTCACAGCCGTAACTCGCATCAAATATTCTACTTGATGGGTGACTTGTACGATTGTGAGAACCGTAGATGGAAGGTAACGCATTCGGGCTGGGGTCATTGATCGTGAGAACTGTTGGACATGACGCAAAGAGGTTGGGAACTAAAAATGGAAATTTCGAATTTAGAAAGATCACAGATATTGGGAAAGTGAACATTTTGTATTCGGGTACTGAAGAAAAAAACTGAATACAAAGATTTTTGTGGAAAGTGGGATGGAAGGTTAAAGTGAACACTAAATTTTAAAATATATCCAAAGTAAACCAATTCATATGAAACGGGTACTTCTCACACTTACAACTGACTTAGTTGTTAGGTGTACGCGTAGCCGGACTGTCAGGAAGATCCATGTGCGTGGTTCTCTTGCAAACTGAAAAATATAAACAACAGCTTGTCACAACGCGAGTGGACCAGAGATGGTATGACGATTTACGTCTTATATCAGGTTCATATGGATGATATGATGATCAGACAGACAGATTCACTATGTCGGGAAACCACCAGTGGAAACTTTAACGATACAAATCATACTCATATCAATTTCAAGTCTGAGTTGAAATAAAGTTGACTTTTTAATTCGAAAAATCGGCACTAACACTCGTTGCCTTGCGATACAGACTTTAGAGACAGAGGTTTGTTCCAGGATCATAATCGTACCCGCTATTTCCACAGTTCATACACAACTGAGACTTCTTACACAACCACGAGATTCTTTTTCGTATCAGTTGTCGTTCAGTATAACCAAGACTATTCTATACTGCTAGATTGAATGGGTTGGATGAACAAAAGTGTTACTATGTTGTCTCTTTTTCTAACGCCGTACTCGCCGTTTTTCTTCACTCTCCCCCAATTCCCATTCATAGCAAGTCATTAGAAAATCTTACAACATCATACCTCATATTAGTAGTGAAAACTCGGTCCATTTCACTCGCTATGTCCCACGTTCCCTAGTTAGGTTTACAGTGCGAATTAGTCTAGGCGTTCTCGACGTTCGCGCTCCCAGACAGATACATACTTTTGTTCGGTCGCTAGACCTATTGCTAGGTATCGGTGACCATACAGAATCCGGGTCAGTAATGTGTGGTTCTCCGAGATTCACGTGATTAACCAGAAACAGCACGAAGCGAGGTAACCATGTAGAATTAAAAACAAATAAGTCGACGAGACAGGTGTAAAACAGGAAGCACATGGTGTGGGATAATTTTTGGTTGCCCGGGCAGTTTCTTTGACCTCAATTTAATCAAACAAACGCTTGTCGTAAGTGAGCAAATGACAAGTGAAAAATACGTAGTATGGCATTTACGAAATAAAGTATTTCATGCTATTCTACCACAATAGTCAGCGAATGAAACTGATATTGTTATGACGTCAAAGTGTTTCTCGTCGGAAGAACATTAGTAAAATCTACATCAGTCAAACGGATCGCGTGATAATCGACCATAGGAAATGGGCTAACTGTAAATTACTTACCAAGGAATTTACTTTAAAGTCCATAATAACCGTTAGGATGAACCGGCCGCAGACACAGGAAGTAACCACCAGTTGCCAACAACAAAGATCTACTGCCTCCCATCGGATGACATGGTCGTCCCAATGGACGATACATTTACTGTGTAGTCGATGTTGACTGTTCACCTCGGGTGATGTCACGGATGTTACCTACGACCCGGTCGGAGTAAACGCAACCTTTCTGCAATGCGACAGCGGCCAATTTCGTTGACTGAATTTCTGGAAATGATGTGCTGTGTGCTGCATATTTAATTAGATTAACGAAATTCAGACCGAAACAAAGTACTTCAAGGAACAGTTCATCTGTCCCGTATTCCTATTGCGTTGCCTAAACAGAATTCTGAGGTTATCCCCTAATCTGTCAGATAAGAATCGCATACCCAGACTACAGTCCTTGATTTCGTCAGTATCCTCTCATTTTAAAAGTCTACTGGCAAAGAAGAATTCATGCCGTCACTATTCAAAAAGGTGATGTGACTTTAGTTATGAATTCAGCGCACCTTATCTGGCAAGAATTGTCAACAGTCAACTTTCTTTTTCACTGAGGGTCCATATGTTATAGTTCTACATCTATGAAGTAAGGTCGCGACAGTTGTGGAAGCTATGAGATTGTTAGTCTTCTTCCCGGCCTAACTAACGGTTTGACATTTACCGTATGACGTTACCTCACTGCAGACCGATCAGCAAACACCATAGAATGGTTGGCATTTTTCCGTCCTAAGCCCAAACGTATAGACATTCGTTACGTTCCTGGTCTACTTGTAGAACAGCATTACATGTATCCTCTACCAAAAATTATTGCGGTTCATGATTACGAAGGTGTACTTGGGGCTGTAGGTCGACTCGGGAATGAAGTTCTAGAAGCCATTGGCCCAGTGACATGTAGAAGGTCATATAAGTAACAGTTATCTACGAACAATTACACTGCAGATCGTGGTTGTCAGCCAAGGGTAATATGTTTAGCCTCAAGGTCATTTTATAGCTAAAAGTCACTCATAAACTTCGGATTTGGACACATCAGGCTACACGCAGCAGTGCTCTTCTGTGGTTGCGTAAGGTAGCTGTTAAAGACTGAACATACAGAGCTTGTCGAACTCTATGACTAGCAATCTTTTCATCGAATCACGTGCTTCAAATGGCATCAGTAGATAAGCAACGGGAAAGTAAGGAGACTGGCTATTGTCTACGGACGTCAAAAAAAATCGGAATAACTTGTACATTACAGATAAAGTTTTCAATGGGTGGACATGTTTGTTGAAGTCCAGCTTCGTTGACACAACACACGCAACGGTCTTCGCAGTGAGGAGGAAATAAATTGAGCATTGTTATGTTAAGAAGGTTAGATCACCTGCAGCCAGAAAAAATCGGAATAACTTGTACATTACAGATAAAGTTTTCAATGGGTGGACATGGTTGTTGAAGTCCAGCTTCGTTGACACAACACACGCAACGATCTTCGCAGTGAGGAGGAAATAAATTGAGCATTGTTATGTTAAGAAGGTTAGATCACCTGCAGCCAGAAAAATTAGCGGACGACAATTAGTCGAGTTAAGTGGTAGGAATGTTGCCAGTATTTGACCGACGAGTAAATAAATAAGGACAAGTTAACAATTGGGCAATGAAAACCTCGGGTTTTCGCTTACCTTTGCTTTCAGATATGTTCATTGTTTTCAAGATACACTTGCCGATTTTCCGAGTTTTGCCACAGGACCTAGAAATTAAGTTTCGTCCTTTCCCACATGTCACATCAACCAGTTTTTCTCTCTTACCCCTTCCCCGTCGTTTAGAAACATTGGTATTAGCCAGTGGTATATAGTACAGTTAATGAAGATCATAATTTGCTTCTCCGCCCACGTAGTACGCTCGTCCTCTGATTTAGTTTGCGCATTACATATTGGTGAATTGCAAATGTCACGTGACCAGGTCATATGGTGGCGGTCTAACCACCTAGTTTGGAAGCAATGACTGACGAACTATTGGCAGTTTCAATTGTCTGGCTGTCTTGGTCACTACTGGTCTTTGACTGACACGACGCTCGGAGCCTGGTTTCAGAATGGGGTGCAAAATCAGATTACTGAGCTCAGCGGGACAAGCGTGCGCTCTGTCGATCAGAGTGACACTCCGACACATCCATCCATCCCCACCCCATACCCTGCGTCAGAGGGATCACATCAATCTGGTGGAATCCCGACATTTGTCTTGACTTCTGTCATTCATATCTGTTGCCCGCAAGTGTTCGAATGATGTGAATGATGGATGCAACCTGGCCTGTGATGTTTGGCAAGGGTTGTGTGCTTGATACTATCGGAAGTAGCTCACTGGTTAGCGCAATTTTATGGTGGAAATGTGATTACTCGCCTAGGTTATTGGGGGTGGTAATGGAAGGGCATTAG
>LOND01006535.1:8223-27034 GCA_014220965.1 Paragonimus kellicotti
ATTTGTCAACAGGCTGGACCAACTCATGCGTGCCACAAATTTTAAGTCCATAAAAGTGTTTGGTGATAAGACACCACTCCAAAGGGAAGTATTACGAACTAATATCTCCCAAGTAGAGAAGAAGTCAAGTCACAAAGTCAGCAACCTCATTGACTTGACTGTCGATCTCGACTGCTCTACAAATTCCGTAGATGAACAAGCTGCAGCTGGCAACACTGTTACGTTGTCCGCTCAGAAGAATACTGAAAAGCAAACCACGTCCAGCTCAGTTGACGCCGGGCGCGTTCACGTCTATCCAGCAAGACCCAAGGTTAATGCTGAAAATACTTCACCTGTACATCGACCTCCGTCAAACAAGGTGCTGACTGAAATAAGTCCTGGCCCTAAGGCGCCGAAAGTTATCCATGGTGTTAGGGGCAGTATCTCAAATTTCCAGAACAAAAGTAAGGCTGGGCAAGCAAATCCATCTCCTTTTTACTGTGAGCATTTCCCTCCATTATCAGGAGTGACTGTAAACCCCAACCGCAGATCCAAAACGCCTGAAAAAGGCTTCAAACCAGCAGTAAGACCTGTACGGTGCTTACTACAGAATAATGTCCCAGGTTTGCAACATAATGGTAAATCGAAGATATTTCATAAACGCTACGAATCGGGTTCTAAGAATCACATTCAAAGAGCCAACGCTTCACAGATGAGAATGAACAATGGGCACATTACCGTTTCTGAACCGGTCCACAACTATAACAGGCTTCACGCTTTTTGTGAATTACCCAATAGCTCCGTAATACCCTATCCCCCTATTCAAAACGTGAGCGCTGCTAGTAACCAAATTTCTAACGTATATACCCCATCAAGTGCACCGTCAACGGACTATTTAACTAACACAAGTGTCCGCCAAGCAAGTCCTTTTTTAGTGCACCCTTCGGCATTTCATCCACCACCACCTGGCCCCCCTCCCATATCCCACTCAATCATCCTACCATAATGACCCTGTTCCAGCACTTTCTGTCGTGGAGTCAAATCTTTGCGACATCAGCTCGAACATGAGTGGGAAACTGGTACATCCCCCAGACCGGACCTCTCCGTATGGTAACTCGCAACCCACTGCTCCACTGATGTGTGTATCAAACTTTCGTAAACCGCAACCTACCTCTGTCTGATTATGCATTCTTTTGTCAGCAGACTTCATGTTTGTCTTACAATGTTGTTGATTTGTTGTTTTGTAACGCCTGTAATTATCTGTCATGATCGCGCACATCCGAGCGTGTCTCTCACGAATGCGTTGAGAAATATATATTATTGCACCGGTTGTGGCTTTTGAGGAAAAAGGCCAAGGGTTGCTGTTCACCATTTACGGATTGTTCTAAGACTGCGCCGACGGCAGCATTTGATGCATCCGTGGTGAGAATGAGACGGGCGTTTGGATCGCAACTGATGAAGCACGGTTTAGCGGTACGGCGCAAGGCTTTCTTTGCCGCTGAGAAGCTGCTTTGGCTTCCTGTGGGAGTTCAGTTGACTTACTTTTGGAGTCAACCAGGTCTGTCAATGGTTTTAAAATATCCGCGCAATGGGGAATAAAGCGCAGATAATAAGTGACTACGCCGAGAAATCTCCGGAGAAGTGTCATTGCAGTGGGAATCTATAAAGTTGAAAAACACTCAATTGTGTCTGACAGCAGTGTGATGCCGGTTTGTTCATTGTGACGCCCTACGACATCCAGTGTACTGACGTCGAGGGCAAGTTTATCGGTGTTGGTTTTAATAACATATGAAGGACGTATATGAAGTTGTGAGGGATGGCAAAACATTCCTATCCGCCGATGACATCAAACTTGTCCGCACTATTCCCTCTGTCAATCTGAGCGCTTGTCTAGAAAAAACACTGTGTCAAACATGGCTGATGAAATTTCCAGTCCAATAAATCCACCATCGTTCCGCGTGGTTGCCATATACCGGAGGACTTTATGAAAGCTGGATGGTAATAACATAACCAACTGCCATCTCAGTGCGCGATCTAGGTATACGTTACTCGAACTCATTCTTTCCCACATAGCATATATCTTGCATAGTAGCTAGAAATAGACGAACGAATCATTTTTCCTCCCTGCTGCTCGACTACACCTTTATAAACTATGCGTACGACCCAACTTGAGTACTGCACGTTCATATATTGTCCCCTGCGCAAGTCTTATAGGCTAGCCACTGGAAGTCCTCAACTTGCATTCGCGAGGATTTTACTGATATATCCATCCTTTCGGGGCCACAGATAACGTTGTCAGAGGATTGTATCCGATCCGCTTTGGTTACGACGACTCAAGCTGAACATTGCACCCATGTATGATCCAGGCCATGGCAACAAAGTTACCGTCAATTCGGTGATTCGCTCGCAACATAGCTCGAATTACAACCTCAGAAGCAAGGAATTATCATTGGTGGTTTTGAATCCTGGAAACAAATTGCGCTCACATTTTTTCCTAGTGAAATATTCCTACATTTGGAACAAACTCCCATATGCAATTAGAGCCAGTAGGAATATGTGTCAATTGAAACGAAGCTTAGAAACTTTCCTGACAATAACGAACTTCATGTCTATTTCCAAACCTTGCCTGCTCAAGGATGATATTTGTGAAAATGGACCTAATAACATCCGAGGAAGACCCCTCTGTACGGCGCATTGTAACATCACTTGCCCTTCTAATTGACCAAACCCATCACCTTCACCATTGAAGTAGGATAGATCTTGTACGTAGTTACGCTTAAAACTTGCTTTTGAACCTGAAAACGTATCTATTGTCAAAGCATGTGGGTGTCAATATGCATATGTCTGTTTGTAATAATCCAAACATTCCGGTACGCTTCCGCTTCACCCTTAATGCTAATCAGCCGTATGTTGCTGTTGATCACTAGGTAATAACCGGGAAAGCTAAACATGTTCGAAAAACAAATATATACTCAACCTGTTTGTCTCACGTGATCGTACAAATGTCCCGCGTTCTCATTCGTTTCTTTCCCTCCTGATGGATGATAATAATAATAATGCTATATTTCTCAACGCATCTGTGAGAAACACGCTGAAATGAGCGTGATCAATGTACAAATTTTATCGCTGGCAATCTTTCTGTGTTGTTAAACATCCTTTTCAACCTGTATGTGGGCCGTATAGAACAACTGCACATCAACATTCGGCAATCATCATATGCCGGAAAAAGCTGCTAGTCGATCAACTCTTCGCGTTATATGATAACGACTGTTTGCTAATGCGACATATTTTATTAACATATTTTATTTAACATATTTTATTAAGTAACACAGTTATTAATTTTACATGAACGGTTTTACCAGAAGATCACTTATCATAGTTTACACGGTCAGTTTACATTCTCCCATTGACCACATAATCCTGCTTTCCGTTGCTGACGCCACAAATATATCCATTGCGAGAAAACAATCCACAACGTCTGGACACTCAAAATTCCGTATTGTTTGGATAATTCGTAAGATTTGCGAAAATTCCGTCGATTTCAGGCAAATAACGATATCCCGTCGAGATATCCGCTCAGTTTTCCGCAATAGCTTGTGCCTTTCTGTCTTCCCTCCTTCTGACAAAGTTTTCTACAAATTTTTCCGAGGCGATTCACATCATGTGCTGGAGAAAATCTTCGGCTTTCTCTATCGTCATTCTCAAGTCACCTCTTTCTGGAATGACCTGTACTATTAGGTCAGGAACCACCTTGTACAATGGAAATGAATGTAACCACTCGGTTGTTTTACCCAATTCCTGAAGATTATGTGAACTATCTTTCTAGGAGAATGAGTCTCAAGTGCGTTTTCATAAGCTGGAATTTCTCTCTCCCATTTTGTCAATGTTGTTACTTTATTCACACAGCTGACGTGTTATACCATTATTGATTATGCGTGTGGTGTGCATTTATGTGTATCGGCTTACAGAACGTACATTGAACACGTTAACCCAAGCGTGCTACGCACAGATGCACTGGAAAGTATACCGTATTGGCTGATCGATCGACGCTCAACTTTCGTCATCCCACGCCACATGTGAAACCATCCATTGGTCACCTTCTGAACCTGCTCCCAGGCGTTGTCATTCTCTTGTGTAATGGACTACTCAATTCGCCGACCTTAACTGACCAGTAAGTCGTTCATGTTTTAAAGATACGCGTTCCGCTTCATTTGCAAGCATAGCATTTGCATCTATCGGTAACGGTCACAGCTCCCCTTTGCTGTTACCCTAGTTTGGCAAACGTTATCATCCGACAGATTGAGCCAACTCATCCTGGTACGCTCTTACTTCATACTTAATGATAACCAGCTGTGTGTGGTTATTGATCACTATGCAGAAGCTGTGCACGTTAAAACTGGCTTGAAAAAACAAAATAATCAGTCTGTTCGTATCATATGAGTTACATACAAATCTCGCGTTACCATCCGTGCTTCTTCCTATCCTAATGGACCACCTGGCAAACTTTCTGTGTTGTTAAACATTCTTTCCATTCTATATATCGGCCGTGTATACCAAATCGACATCAGAATTCGGCTGTAATCATATACTAGGAAAAGCCGTTAATCGATCTCTTTCGCGTTATACGATAACAATTGTTTGCCAGTGCTATATATTTTATTAACTAACACGAAATTATAAATTTTATATGAAGGGTTTGGCCAGAAAATCACATATTCCATTATTCGTCATACTTCACATGACCATTTTACGTTCTTCCGTTTATCACGTAATTTCGCTTTTCATTCCTGATTCCACAACTACATCTGACGCGAGAAAACATTCCACCACGTCCGGACACTCAAAATCCCGTATTGGTTGGACAATTCGCGAGGTCTGCGAAATTCCGTCGATTTTGAGGACATAACGAAGTCCAGTTCAGAGGACCGCCCATTTCTCCGCAAAAGTAGAGGCTTCCCTATCTTTCCTCATCGCAACAAAGTTTTCTGCATATTTTTCCGGAACCATCTACATCAAATAATGACGAAAATCTTCCACCGGTCATTTTCTCCATCCTCAGATAACCGATTTCTGGCATGACCTTGACCATTAGGTCAGTGTTAACCTTGTGAAGCAAAAATTGATGTAACTACTCAGCATTTTCATTGAACATGGGAAAATTTTGAAACTATCATTTTAGACGCGTGTGTCCCAGATGCTTTTTCATAAACTTGGATTTTTCTCTCTTACTATGTCTGTTTCGTTATATTATTCACGAAACTGGTGTATTGTACAATTATTAATTATGTGTATGGTGTGCATTTATGCATGTAGCGTTACAATGTGTACATTGATCACGCTCATCTGAGCGTGTTTCTCACAGATGCGTTGAGAAATATACTGTTATCATTCGCTCTGGTGGGTCATCAGGCTATAGTTAGTGTTAGCCGGTATTGACTGTTCACTTGATTAACATGCAAATCTGACCACAAACAACGGTGGGGAGAAAACGCCCTACGTTAACTTTGCACAATGGCGCCGAAGCATCAATCTACATATTGTGATGTTTGCCCTGCCTCAAACAGTAAGCGTTAACCACTAGTAATTGTTTCGTGAAAGGAAATATCGATCCTCGCTGAAACGTTGTTTCTATAAAAGAAACTAACGTCAATGCTTCGTACGGAGTTTTGATTATCATGTGATAGTCATTCTAGCTGCTGTTACCATGTGTTGCAGAAATCATATACTCCATAAAATTTCCACGGAAACTCAAGCATTGCCCAATGTTCCTGTTATGAAATTATTACATCATCAGGTTGTATGTTTGTCACCGAATGTCACCATTTGTTGCTTTGTACGGCCTGTGGTTGTTTGTCATGATCGCGCATATCCAGCATGTCTCTCATATGTGCGTTGAGAGTTATACGTTAGTTTCATGCCTCTCTGCTTGTTACCGAGCGCCAACGTTTTCCCCTCTTTATAACGCAGCTGGGTTCAATGTTCTGTGTTCTCAAACATGATGCTCATTTGCATCTATAAGGAGAAATCTAGTGTCGTTCTCCGCAGCGAATTACTGGTTAGTGTTTGTCAGTCTCTTTTGCAGTGAAAATTTTACCTTGTACATACGAATCAACGCGTTTTGACTTTATGGGAGCCATAACGTCGATACAAAATGTGAGATGTTTGATAAATTCCTCCGTTGCTACTTTTGGGTCAGATGTAAGAAAGAACGTGTTCCAATTTAAGGATCTTAATAGGGAGAAGAAGGTATTCCAGTCAATAATAATATATATTTCTCAACGCATTCGTGAGAGACACGCTCGGATGTGCGCGATCATGACAGATAATTACAGGCGGTACAAAGCAACAAATGGTTACATTATAAGACAAACATGAAATCTGCTGACAAAAGAAAGCATTATCAGAGAGAAATGGGTTGCGGTTCACGAAAGTTTGATGCACGCACAGAGAAGTAAATAGTTCGCTTGTTCCACAGATTCAGTTCAAAGATGAGATGTTACATTAATTTTTCTTATACAAGGTTATGTGGGGGACGATGTTTCAAATATTTCAAGGTCATGCCGGGAAATACGTGCAAATGCATCTTCGAGGATTTCGCAACTATTTGAAGTGAACAGCCTCGGAAAAATTGTTCAAGAAATTTGGCTTGGCGAGGGAGGACGGGGAGTTCCAAAATCCCGCGATGAATTGAACTGATTTCAGCGTAGGACTCCATTGGACAGTTTCTTGTATGCCAGTCAAGTAAACCATCAATGTCGGATACCAATAACTATAGCGTGATGGTTTACCAGGGTGGATAGATTACTAAGAATTAGCATACATATAATATGTGAGCTACAATCTCGTTCGTCCTCGTTCTTGTTTTAAGTACACCTCTGTATATAGGGTCAATGTTTAAGCTAGAATCTATATTTCATAGCACAAAACGGTTAATAGTGGTTAACGAGTAGGGTTTGATGGCAGGGAAGACAGTACGAGATATGAATTGAGGTTTTAATGCACTTGTGTAAGGTAAAAGTAGGCAGATTTTTTCCGATCAGACGGTATATACACTGTCGGTTTTGTAGTTGTATTGAAGTCAAACTGACAACATTTGAGTGCGCGATTCGAAAAGGGCAAGTAATTATTGCGTGGATATATAATCTGAATTTTCTGATATAATTGCTATTTTTGACACTTTTAATCCCGTGTATATTGTCTACATTTTGTTTACGTCCACGTCTGTCACGAAATATTCTTATATCACGAATAATGATGACCAAAAGCGATTTCAGCGATTTGTTCACGGGTTCGAGGTTGGGACCCAATTCACCCGGATCCAGTCAGTTTCGATGTCAGCGGTTTTCTGTTGACCTGAAAGGCAGTCATTGAAAACTGGGTGTAGCACCGCTCTTGGGGGTTACAGAGAATACCGAGAACACAGTAAAGTACTTTTCTAATAGAAAAGAACAAAATACTAATTTAACATTTTTTAAGTAAATGAGAATCTAATAACACTTTGAAACGGTCCCTAGAAGAGCAGCTAACAACCTCTAATGGAAGGTCGTTCCAGTGGTTGATAACCCTGTAAGAGAACTGTTGCCTAAGGAAGGTTCGGGGTCGAAGCTTATGGAGCTTCTTGTTGTGACCCCTCCGACTGTTATCGACTACTGGGGTAAAGAATCGCTGCACGAGTCCTGTGCTAAAGAAAAAGTGCGTAAGGATTAAGTCACCGCGGAGTCTTCGAAACTCAAGTGGGTAAAGATCAAGAATTTCAAGACGAGACTCGTAGGAGAAATGCCGCAAGCCAGTGACCATTTTAGTGGCTACTCGCTGGACACGTTCGATGGTGAGTATGTCCTTTTTCAAGCCGGTGTATACGACTTGATTAGCATACTCAAGCAGTGGTCGTATGTAGACCCCGTAGAGCGACTGAAAGGCATGCCTGTCTATGCGGGGAAAGGCTCTTTTTATCATCCCAAGAGTCCTAAATCCCTTTTTTGCGGCCATCTGATGGTGATAAGAAAAAGATAAACCGGTCGACAGCCAAATCCCTAGGTCTACTTTCGCGATATCTATTACACTTTGTGCACCATGTATCACGAATAGGTTCCCGGAGTCTCCTCCGAGCGACATATGCGCACACTTGCTGTCGTTTAGAGGGAGACTCCAGTCATCTGACCAGCACTTAATACGGTCAAGGTCAATCTGTAATGCACTGGGATCACAAGCATTCCAGATTTTTAAATCAGCATAAAGGAGGGCGTTGCTAGAAATAAGATCAGGAAGATCGTTGATATATATTAAAAACAATAACGGACCGAGTACGGATCCTTGAGGAACTCCAGCGGAGATCGGAGAAGAAGAAAGGTCCGATCCGGTTTTTACTCTGAAAGTCCTGTTGCCAAGAAAGGATGCAATCCAGCGGAGAACCTCACCTTGGATGCCATAAGCCTCTAGTTTATGTACAAGGGGACCGTGTGGGACACGGTCAAAGGCTTTGGCAAAGTCGAAGAAGATAGCATCCGAGATATGGCCATTGTCTTTGGCGTCTGTCAGGCTATCCATAAAGATTAGCATATTCGTTATGCATGACCGGTCGGGAAGAAAGCCATGCTGGGTAGAGGAGAAAAGGTTATTGGAGAAGTGCCTAAGTATGGCGCGTTTTAAAAGACGTTCCATTACCTTGCACGGGATGCTGGTAAGGCTGATCGGCCGGTAACTAGCAGGGGAGTGACGATCGCCTGCCTTAAAAATAGGTGTGACAATGGCCTCTTTCCATGCCTCCGGAAGAGTGCTGGTCCGAAGTGTCTGTTTAAACAGACCATGGAGGGGCATCGCCAAACCAAGGGCCGCTTCTTTGAGGATCCGAGGATGGATCCCGTCTGGTCCCATTGCACTATAAGGATTGATCTTAAGCAAGAGATCCTGAACGTCGAGCACAGAGAATTCAGCTGTTAGGAGTGGGCATTGGAAATTTCTCCGCGGGAGAATCGGATGCCAGTTTGGCGGGACCACATTGTAGAACTGCTGAATAATATTCTCTGAACGTCTCAGCAACCACCTGGGGGTTGGAGGAGGTTTCCCCGTCGGGAAGCCGCAGAGAAAGCGCCGAGGGCTTAGTTTTTCTCTGGCGGCGCATGTACTTGAAGAGAAAATTCTTATTCTCGCGGGCTACTAGTAGGATCTTTGACTGTATCCGTTGGGTGTGTTGACGGATTTCCCGCTTGCACCTGTTTCGTACAGGAGCGGAAGGCGTTTAGATCCTCCGGCTTGCCCGTTAGCTTTTGCTTAGAGAATAGACGGGAGCGTAGATCAAGAAGACGACGTATGTTCCGCGGAAGCGGTGAGCGAGAGAACTTCCATAGTTTACGAGGAATAAATGCCTCATCGGCCTCGTGAATGGCGGCTTTAAACGTAAGGTAGTTCGAATTTACAGAATCAGACACAAGATTGAGTGTACTCAAGAATGTTTTTAGTGCGCTAAAGTCAGCCATCTGGAAATTTCTGGATGAAGTCCTTGTTGCGGCATTTTGGAGCCAGTAACAGATAAAATCGAAAGCTAGTAGCATGTGGTCACTGTGCCCCAGCGGTGGTTTGATGACCACTCTATCTACTAGATGAGCTTCATTTGTGATAACCAGATCAAGCAATGAGGGTATCTGTCCTGGACGGTGCCGTGTAGGTAGTTCGACATGCTGTGTCCAGGCTTTCTCATGGATCAACAATGCCAGGGATTTCGAAAATCCGCAGGCAGAGTCCTCTTGAGAAGCAGCTATATAGTTGAGTTTGGGTGCGTTGAAGTCACCCATAATGAGAAGATGGGAGAAACGTTGTGTGGACGAGAGACAGTCTAGGGCTGTAAGTATGTCCTCGTCGTCGGATGCGCTGCACGACGGCGATCGGTAAATAACACCGACAAGGAGCGCGTCACGACTACGAAGTTGGAGTTTGAACCACAGTCCGTCGCATTTATCTGGAGAGGTAAATTCCTCTATGACAGTTGGCACTGGGAGCTTCTGGCTCAGAAAGACAGCACAGCCTCCCATGCGTCCACGGGAGGAGTCTGTTCGATACAACGAGTACCCAGGAACATGCAGTTCGTTATCACTGATGTCAGCGGAAAGCCAGGTCTCTGTCAAAGCAAGAATATGAGGGGAAGTGTCGTGGACCAATTGTCTGATTTCTGGTAGTTTGTTTAAAAGGCTCAGACAATTAGTGTACACACACTTGAGAGCTACCTCCTCGTTTGGCTGGGTACAAAAAGAGACGACAGTGCGCGAGGAAGAGCTTGAGAAATCAGTGCTAGAAGCGAGGGGGAGTGCGTAGTCGGCGTCCGAGTTTCCTGAGCCTTCTTGGAGGGTACGGAACGTTTCATCACAGCCTGAGCATATGAGAGCGTCTCTTTGGGACGCTTCGTCCGTTTCCGTTGGCTCGAAGTCGATGGCTTTTGGATCGCCTTCGCTTTCTGAAATACTGGGGGTGGTTTGCGGCTTTGCACCCCCGAAAATTTGGATGAGATTTTAGATTAGGAGAGAAGTTAGGTCGAAACGACCGTGATCCGTAAGAAGAAAATGCGGCTGGAATGAGCCAAGTATGAGCCTGTCTAGATGCGGGAGGTGACCCAAGCAGACTCATTGAGTTGTGAATCTTAGGAATAAAATAATTCTTGATGGGACGTTTTGGAGACTGAGTGGTTGGGGGTTTAGAGCAAGATTGTTTGTCTGTAGCGTCTTTGGGAGCTACTGGTTCAGACCCGTGCATCTCCAAAGACGACTGGTCATCCAAGGGATGGGTGTGGGCACGTGGGTTGATCCATTCGGGGGCACTGGTCCCCTCTTGAGAACAGGAATAAGGACTTTAACTTTGGCTTGAAGTTTGGCGTCAGCCTTGATGTGCGACCTTGTTTTATCAAGCTGGGAGCGCTTCTGCCGCTCTTGCAATGAGCGATCCAGTGACACTCCTCTTAGGTTGGCATGACTTTCTTTAGCTGTACTGTTTTGTCCAGTACTTCCCCCGTGCTAATCTTCGCGGGTAAGGTCACGAGAAGTCCGAGTGACTTCTTTGTAGCTTTGGAGCGGAGTCTGCTGGCAGAAACCAAGTTTGTTAATTCGTGAGGGAATGAGGTGTTTAATACCACTCTGGCTTGTTCACTCGGAGAGGATGTGATAGGGAATCGTCCCCACAAAACGAGCCTCTTTTCCCGGAGTGTCTTGTCCCTCAAGTTTGTCGCGGCCTCCTCAATTTGAGCTGTGGACAAAGCCACTGCTTTGCGAGCAGCCGCCACACCTGGAAGGGCGAGCGCAATGTACTCGTTCAGCGAGCTTAATTCTGACTTCATATCAGATAAAGCCGTCTGGGTTTCAACCAGAGCTTTTTCAACCGTGGCCATGTGCAGTGCATTGACATTTTTAGACGTCTTGCAACTACATTTAAAAGTGTCTTGCTTTTGCTCACTGGGGGTGGCGAGCAGCGGGACGGATACAGACCCGGAAGAAATGCAGCTTTCACGAAACAGGCAGCTCATGCAGATGAATGGCTTTTTTGAAGAAGCCAGCAGAGTGTACTGATCCTCTTTGAGGCCGGTGCACTTAGTGTGGTACCAGTGTAGACATGTCTGGCACTGCATGCCGTTCTGAACAGTCATGCGGCAGCCGAACCGGCCACAAACACTCGATACGTCCGATACACCGATGCTGCTGGATCTCGTGCGTGTCATTGTGTTATAGTTTGTGAACAGATAATAATCAACAGATAATACTTGACTAAGCCGTCGCGATAAACCGGTTCAAACCTGTGTTGTGTGTACAAAAACAATTATTTGTGAACCTGAGGTTGCCGTGGTCCTAAGTCGCTGTGAGTGTCATTCAGATCACACGATTGGACGTTTTTGTTATTGTTGGTTTCTTTGTTCCTACCCCCCACCCCAAGTACTGTAGACGTTAAATTGGAAGTTTCCCGTGTTATTGGTTATTTGGTACTGACGAGCCAATACGAAATGCTAGCATCTACCAGTGTTCGTCTTCTAACCGTTTTGTTCAAAATACTCGACTAAACTGATATGTTAAACAGTGACTATAATAAGTTTATAATTTTTGATGTTCAGAGCACCAAAGGTAAAATATAAAACGGATTTTTGAGCGCGCGATTCGAAAAGGGCAAGTAATTATTGCGTGGATATATAATCTGAATTTTCTGGTATAATTGCTATTTTTGGCACTTTTAATCTCGTGTATATTGTCTACATTTTGTTTACGTCCACGTCTGTCACGAAATATTTTTATTCACGAATAATGGTGACCAAAAGCGGTCGTCAAACAAGATCGACTGGTGTCAAAACCACTCGTTCTAGCTCTAAAATCGATATCGATCGTCCCAAACACAAATGCTCCAGTGCTAGAACTCACGCTGGCTCTTCCAAAGTCGCTGCCGTTAAGGCGGGTGAAGATAAACTGGTGGTTCCCACCAGCACCTCTCAAACTAAGAACTGTTCTGTCCCCTAGACAATGTGTTGGTGGATCTATTTAGCAAGGTATCTAAGTTGGAAGCTGAGCTTGAACAACTAAAAGCAAGCTGTGCTGTATTTGAGTCTTTAAAGGAGAATCTTGTCTCCTTATCTTACATCTTCAAAGTTCCGGAAAGTCCCAAGGTGGATAATTTACAGAGTGCAAGCATGTTCATCAACACGTTAGCAACAGAAATCACGAAACGGATGCGTTGCTCAAACAATGTCATCGTATTCAATGTGCCAGACAAGCTCCAGTTGGATGGCATTAAAAAGCTACTCTGGAGAATTACTAATATAGACCCAACATCATACACCTGCATACGTCTTCGTAAGAAAACTCAAAAGATCTGCTGCCCGCTTTTGTTCAAATTCCAGAGCGAAACGACTGCGAGACAGTTCATCCAATGCCAGGACCTTATCAAGTCCAAAACTTCCCTCAAACTGATAAGAATTATGCAGGATAGAACACCACTTGAGAGGGAATGCCAGAAGCGCTCATTGAGCAACACTGTTGTCTCCAAGCGTGTGGCCCAGGACGTGATCAAACAAGATACGGTAGTGGCCAAGGATGATGAATCGGGTCCAGCTAATCGAGTAGCTTCGTCTTACTGCAGCACGCCGGAGGGTGCCAACGATCCTCCTGAAAACACCAACGCCACAACAGAAAACAACATATTCGCTGACTTGATTAATCTAACAGTGGACCTTGACAGCTCCAATAACCTGCCTACCGTAAAAGCGGCTTCTGTCGGGGAGTCAGCTAGAAAACAGGAGCATGTAAATAACCGTGCCCATAGTGAACCAAATGGAGCGTCTAGATTTAAACCTGTCTGCGCGGTAGCTGCATCAGACAAAGTAAGACTCCGTCCTTCTACCAGTCAAACGCACGCCGGTATCCCAACATTAAACACGTCCCAAAGGAACCCACGGAACGGTCATCAGTGGGACACCGGTGTTAACATCCTCCCCTCAACTCGCCATCCTGCGAGTCGCACGTGTTTGCCTCCTTGGCATCATAAAGGAAAAAATAAGCACGTAAACCCAAATCCGCACTCAGTGAATAAAAGGATGTATCTATTACCTACCCCTAATTCTAGGCCTCTGCCTACAATAGCAATCTCTTACGCGACGCATCCTTTAACGAAAGGCTCAACCACAACCCCATTATTACCACCAGAGTTGCTTACCCTACGCTCAACACCCCTTTTAATGCGAATAGCCCGTACACTATGAATGCTCACCTAAATGCAACCCGCGATCTCTTTGCTGACAACGTGCATGTGGGCATGACCAACTCATTTCAACCTAACCCTTTTCCGTTATTTGGGAAAATTATCAACGGAATACAATGGAAAACGATGTCATAGACGATGGGACACATGCTATTATTCAAATCTGAATGTTATTAGGCAGGAAGAGGTGATAATATTTTCGACGCGCCTATTCTTACGGTACATGATCGTAAAAATTCGTTAGTGGAAAGCATAGGGTGCTGTATGTGTGCCGAAACGCACCATGTGAACCAATCACGGGAAAAAGAAACTCGAGAGAATCACACAATGGCGAAGGTGTACACACGTGTGTCGAAACAATGTACACGACATCAAACGACGCAGAGGTAGTTGAAATTGAAGTTAAAATTGAAGCTTCGATGATATTGAATGATCGGAACGCCAGCAATAGTGAAACTGTGAAGATTGACATAGAATGCAACTACTAGATGAAGCGGTTCATGGTTGCAAACGATGCAAACACTAGTGATCGACTATTGAAGTGAATAGGAACGAATTGGAACATAGACGGAACAAGTGAACTCGGTTGAATTGAGTCTATGCGGCTTATGGTTGCAAACGATGCAAACACTAGTGATCGACTATTGAAGTGAATAGGAACGAATTGGAACATAGACGGAACAAGTGAACTCGGTTGAATTGAGTCTATGCGGCTTATGGTTGCAAACGATGCAAACACTAGTGATCGACTATTGAAGTGAATAGGAACGAATTGGAACATAGACGGAACAAGTGAACTTGTTAAGCGTATAAGCCTCACTAAAACGCGCGTGAAAACAAGCAGTACTCCACGCTTACATACGTAAGTGCTCCATCCATTTATCCAACTTCACGAGTTCAGTCAAGCAGTAGTTCATGCTTATACACTTATAACTGCTCCATCCGTTTGCCACACCTTACGAGGTACGTCGTGCACTAGTCAATGCTCACACACTTATAGCTGCTCCATCCGTTTTTCCTACTTCACGAGTTTAGTCAAGCAGTTGTACATGCTTATACACTTATAACTGCTCCATCCGTTTGCCACACCTTACGAGGTACGTCGTGCACTAGTCAATGCTCACACACTTATAGCTGCTCCATCCGTTTTTCCTACTTCACGAGTTTAGTCAAGCAGTTGTACATGCTTATACACTTATAACTGCTCCATCCGTTTGCCACACCTTACGAGGTACGTCGTGCACTAGTCAATGCTCACACACTTATAGCTGCTCCATCCGTTTTTCCTACTTCACGAGTTTGGTCAAGCAGTTGTACATGCTTATACACTGATAACTGTTCCATCCGTTTGCCACACCTTGCTAGTTATGCCAAACAGTGCTATATGCTGAAACGCGGGTGAACGTCTGAAGTAAATGAGAACGAACACATGGGGAGATCGACGTGAATTATGTATTTGTAGTTTGTGGAAATTGGTACATACCGACTCCACCTTCATTCAGCACACGATGTAGCCACGGGTGTTCCCGCGTTCTGCGTGTCCTTCCGGATGACATGCCCCGTGTCACATGCGATCGTAGTCACCTTGTTCATCACATCTGATATCTGCAAGTGAACTGTGTACCCATATGTGAATGAACTCACTTTCTTCAATTACATCAACAGGATAGTCGTTCCCGGTTATGTTGATTCGCGCTCTCTTCGTCTTGTGTGTAACCAGTACGCTCTCAGCAGGCCCGTCTACGTCGACATCCGTTGCGGGGGATCTGCCGGACTTGGCTTTCATAATCACTGAAGAAGTGCAAACAATGGCTGAAGTGGAGGGAACTGACAAAATTAACAATTCAAAACATGCACCTACCAGGTGACTGAGGTCGAAGCTGATTGCCATAGAATGGACATTCACTTATGTCGGCCATTTGAATGCATTCATGGTGAAAAATCACCTGATCGGCGTCGCAGCGATAACTGTCCATCCGTACCGATACTGCGGTATCCACATGGCAATCCTGTTTCCGGCTTCTTCACCCATCTAGGTCTCATACTGCTTGTAGACGAGCCAATGGGGAAATCGTACAAAGGTAAGCCAGTCGTAGCACGTTCCACTATTTTAGTGGCGAACGCAATGATGCTGTTGAAACACGCCACCGCAGTGCGGCTGCTGCAGGCACGTAGTTTTTCAAGTACATTATGCAGGGCTTTATAGTGACGGTCGAAGATGGTCGCAGCAAAAGGCCGAAACTGCGGGCCAACCAACCGTCGAATTGGCAGATTGTACTCCGCCAGCTACCGCTCATGAATGGGGACTCGACCTTTGTAAACGGAAAAGAAAACTACGAAACGTCATACCGTAGGGGTAGAAGTGTTTTGGAAACACTGACAGAATGTGAATGCAAGGAAGCCACATCGAACGGTAGAAAGTACACTTACATGTGCCCTGCGATCTTCAGTCATATCTTGCTAACCGTCTGTACAGGGTGCGCGCTAATAGCGTATTCTCTACCTGCAGGCCTAGCCTCAGTGGAGTGCCCCAAGGTTCAATTCTTGGTCCGCTATTTTTGATTATTTATCAACGATCTCCTAATCTCAATCACTTCCCCGTTATCCTGGTTTGCGGGGACGACGGCAAAATTTGGCGGCCAACACCACCGTGATTTGGTGGATCTTATCAGAGAGACCTTGACATTTATCAACTGGTCTCGAGTGAACCGACTTGACTTTAATGCCGGTAAGTGTAAAGTCATGCACATACACAGCTCTCTAAAAACGACATATTTCCTCGACAAGTACCCGCTTCAGACAGTGCTTATCGGAAAGGACCTACGAACCACTGTTTCGCACACACTAACGCAAAAAAGCTACCCAACATCGGCGTTATGAAAACGCTTTCGGCCAGTTCAACCCCAAGTTGCTCTCAGCTCTATATCAAACACGATTCATACGACCGCATCTGACAGAATGGAACGTGAACTGCCAGCCACTCTTCAAAGGAACAAGTTGCTCCTGAGACCGGGCAACGCGAGTCAGCACTAGGTCGCCGGTGTCTGAAAAACAAGCCGTATGACGCAAAGTACAATTAATCTCCTTAGAACAGTACTCTTAGAGTATCTGTCGGCTAGAGGTGATGGTATTCAATAATGATAATGATAATGAACCCCGGATCACCTGTGGCCAATGCTCAACAGGGGAAATAGCTTGACACTGAAGGGCCACCCCCTAAAACTAGAGGCCCCACATAGCAGACTAGGATGTAGACATAGCTTTTTCTCCACTTGCGTGCTTTTCAAGCTTGAGAGATGCTCTTCCAAGCCATTTGTTCTGGCCTAGCCCATTAACAAATATTCAAGGCTCGCTTGACCCAACAATATCATAGTTTCGTATCTACCACCTTTCCACCATTTCAGCCATTGGCCCGACTCCTACTTCCGTTACTCACCTCATGGAAACAACCAAATGAGAGGGTGGTGTGCTCTATGCTCGTAAACTAGCCCACTAACCAACAGTCATTCATCGGACCACACAAAAGCGTGATCTGTGACAGGTATCGCGAGAACTGATTTGTTGAAACTAACAGTTAACCCACTAGACACGTCGCACTCCTCTGCATATACACCGACGCCTTTTGTACTTCGTACAACGATAATCAATCTGCACGGTTTTCAAGGAACCATGCAACCCTACCTTTTCGTACTTCAGATTCGTTTTCGACCTACGGCTCGTCCTACGAACGTAAGTAACACCCATCTCCTCCATGTACCTCTGAAGGCACTCCTGGAACTGAGAGAAGGTGCGAAATTCACGGTTCTCAAACATGGTCTTGAAAGTCGCAACATAATCCATTTCCTGCAAATAAAAATTAAAGAAAATCATAAATGCACGGGAGAATGAAAAATAAATGTAAAAATTAATTCAACATCCTTGTCGGACAACATCACACTCAAACCAAACCAAAGACAACAGCCAGACCATACCGAAATTTCGAAAACCGACTATACCCTAAGTGTCCGATTATTCAGTTAATGGTCCGGTTGAAACCAAGACACATTGAGGTCATGACGCAGATTTTGATGATTTTAATTTCTGCATCAGATACCAACCTCATTCAGCGGTTTTTGTTGAAAAAATATTTTTTCCATTTACGACAACTGAAAAAATCAAGCTCTACGACTAGCATTCAAGCCACATTGTGATCACTTCCTGGAAACTGTTCTAGGACAGACACAGTGGCAGAGGAGATGCCTGTTGTAAAAATGAGATCTAAAGTGTGGTTCAGTCTGGTAGGTGCCAAAACGTGTTGGCGCCATCCGTTTATTTGGACGCATGCAAGAAACTCTGCTTGATTTGTAGGGGAAGTGAAAGATGTCCAAGAGATATTTGGCATGTTGAAATCTCCACCAATTATTTTGTACTGTGAAGGCAAAGTCGATACATAATTCAGTCCATTAATAAGGTTAGTCATGTCGCCATGAGTGGCGTTGGGTGGTCTGTAGACACATCCTAAAAGTATCTCACAAGATCCAGCTGACACTGACAGCCACAGTGAGTCGTTAATCATATCAAGACATGGCTCATCAAGTACGGTTGCAGAATATTGCTCCCTTAGGTAAATTAAGCATCCTCCGCCACGTCCATCCCCACGATTTTTGCGGAACATGTGATAACCTATAACATGCAGTTGTGTATCTGAGGTCTCAGGGGTACACCAAGCTTCAGTGACTAGAATAATGTGAGGATTATATAAGAAGATGAAAGGTCTGAAAATATGCATCTTATTGACTAGTGAGCGTGCATTCAAAAGCAATAAACTTAGAGCAGTATTCTTATTCGACATCGTATTTAGATCTTTAAAGAAGTCTGAAACAGAGGGGTCTTTGTGACTCAAAGACTCTGGTAACGTTACTTGGTCTGATGGGGCTATAATGAGCCCACAATGACTGACTGGGTGTCGCTTGCGTCTGAGTCCAGGACAGAAAATGTTGGAAAAGTGTCAGTAAGGTCTGGTGGGGTAGTGGAGTTATGGGGGAGACTGTGCAGGGGAGGTTTGAATGGTATGTGACCCGCTAAAATCTTCGCTGTTAAGCGTGCGTTTCTTCTCATTATGTTAGCGCACTTT
>LOND01006536.1:13233-28526 GCA_014220965.1 Paragonimus kellicotti
GTGAGCCGCAGTGCACAACACATGAAAGCCAATCGGCTCACTCAACCACTAGCAAACAGTCGGTTAATAATAGGACTGGGTGCGTATGCGAAGCATCGCGTGCGACCACGCGGAAGCGCCGCAGCGGACTGTTGGCACAGTGTGCAGTGTGGGCTCAGTGGCAGACCGTGCGGGATCGGATCGACGTGCACAGCGAGTCACTCCGTAGTCTCTGTCATATTCATTTGTGAGCATGCGTATGATATGGTGTGTGTGTGTGTGCATCTCTGTTCGACTGTCTGTGTGTCCAAGACCATGAACGTGAGTGAGTGTGGGTCGTTCTGATTCGGCTGGCGATGTTTGTGTCGGCCTCGACCGACCTATAAATGTGCACATGCATTCGATCTCTCCTCCCACTGCAGTCTGCTCATCGGTTCCCAGTGATTCCTTTGCTCGCCTCTCGTCTGTCTCACCACCCATTCACGTATGTGTCAGTTCATGTGTTCTGTTTGTGTTGATGAGATGCAAGTGAATGTGCGAGTTCGTTTCTAAGTCTTAATGTCCGTATACCCGTGTGTATGCGTGGGCTTGTTCGCGTGATTATGGACGGCTTGAAATGGAAGTTCCAATTCATGCACCGATTCTCACTGGACTTGTTGCTTTCTGTGTTGTTGTCTCCGACGTGCGCCGGACCTAACCTACCACTGTTCGCGCAGGTGGAACCCGAGAAGAACGAGGCTGAGGTAACAGTGTTTGTGGTGAAGTTCAATGTGTCCCCACGTTTGGTTCTTAGTGTGCTCCCACAGAGCTCGTCCACTGGTGTTACATGTGTACATATATCAGCACGCAGGCCACCGTTTGTTGTTGCTCGTCAAAATCCCTTTTCTGTAGCTTTACCATGTGCAAACTCACGCACACACAATAAAACGGGCACAAACACAGAGGTCAAAGAACACAAATACACACACACACACACACACACTTGTAACCAACACACACGCATTCACATAGTCAGCGTTTAGGACTGCACATCGCTCTAGATCATTCAGGCCAATCGATTAGCATGCTCGCTGGAGGGAATCCGGGCACTGCCTATGTGATCCGCATCCGACCAGTACCACCAGAGTGACTTGAACACTCACTCGAGCTGGGCTCATTCCGTTCGTACACCAAACAGCCAATTATCCGGTCAGTGCAGATCCAGTATACCTGTCAATGAGCGGTCGACGCGTGAGCCGCAGTGCACAACACATGAAAGCCAATCGGCTCACTCAACCACTAGCAAACAGTCGGTTAATAATAGGACTGGGTGCGTATGCGAAGCATCGCGTGCGACCACGCGGAAGCGCCGCAGCGGACTGTTGGCACAGTGTGCAGTGTGGGCTCAGTGGCAGACCGTGCGGGATCGGATCGACGTGCACAGCGAGTCACTCCGTAGTCTCTGTCATATTCATTTGTGAGCATGCGTATTATTTGTTTTACGTGCGGGCTTGCTCGCTAGTATGGTGCGGTGTGTATGTGTGTGTTCAAACGTGCTTTCGCGCATGTTTTTCTGTGCCTTTTTCTGGTCTGTCTTTTTTATTTTTCTCACTCTCCCTTTTTTGTCGTCTTTCCCCCCGGTTTTTCCTGTTTTCCACCCTGCCTTTCCTGCCTAATTTTTCTATTTTTCTCCGTCCTTTATTCTCAAAATTTCCGTTTTTTTGCATGTTTCTATAGATTTTTTGCTGCTGTGTCGGTTATCTTTTTTTGGTCGCCTTCTTTCGTTTTTGTTGGAATGTGTTTATCCTGGTGTTTTCGTTGTTTCCTCCTCTATATCGAACGCACTAGATTTGTCCATTTAGTTTTCTGTTTATCGTCCGTGTTTCTTCTATATTTGAAACGATTTTCTCTGGTTTTCCCCGCCCCCGTTTATCTCACAGGAGGAGCGTAAACGTCGGGAAGAAGAGGCAAGGCGCGAAGAGGTCGGTGCATGCGTTGCATGAGGAAATGTTTGGATGCTGCTCGATGCGGCCCCGCATTTCTCCTGCCTTGTATCCTATATATGCATTTATTAATATGCTATTCTGTTATATTGCGTGTGTGAGCTTTCGCTTTCAGCTACCTGCTGTCAGCCGTGATTCAATCGACGGAGTTCACATGGGTCGGAATCGGATTCGCTTCCCATTTAGTTCAGTGTTGGCTCAATGTGCATGGCTATTTTTAAGTGATAAGAAATGATGGCCTAGCTGCGCGATTAGCTCGTGCACGCCCAGTTGTTTCGGTTTGGAACATGTCATCAGACTGCACTGAGCTATCGGCAGTTTTCTTGGAATCCGTCGCCCAAAGCATGAGTCCTTGCTGCTGTTTCGCCGCGCAGTCTTCGCATTTGTATGTGCGTGTTCGCACACCGCTGTTCGCCTGAGTTTTATTGTTCATTGCATTGTGTCTTTTCTATTTAGTACGGTGATATATTGGTGTTAACTTAGATTCCAGCACGCATGCATGTCAAGTGGATGTATAGTGAACACAGAGTTAGCTGAAATTGCAAGTTAATTGGCAAATCTTCAACTGTGCACAATGAACTGACATCAGTGTGTTTAGTTTTTTTTTCACAATCCTCCAGGTTCACTGTTGCCTTGTTAGCACTGTGTGAATCCGGATCGGTGAAAACTATCCACTTGATGTCTGATTTGTCTTGAGCATTGTGGATCACACAAGAATGAACTTAATGCAACCTTCCTTATATTTGTTTTTTTTTGTTTTGTTTCAACTCCCTACAGGTAGCGCAAGAAAGACAGCGTAAACAACAGGTAGGTTTCCGCATTCAACTTGTTTTCGTTTGACAGTAGATAACTGTTCATAGTGTATATAGTTTTTGCGCAACGCAGAAGTAAAGATGTGTGCGGTATCGGAAGGGATACCAATCTGGCGCACATTAAAAAAATATATTGTTAATTATTTTTAAATGAGATGTTTTCAAGCAGAAATAGATCTAGTTACCAGGTGTGGTCGTACAAAACAGGAATCGTTTATTAACGACTCTAAAATCCCCAGTTCTGAGTTCAAACGTGTTAGAATGTGTTTCAATGACCAGTCACATTCCAGCAGTTCAGCTCAACCATCAGATGACGTGACAACAAAAACTACTCAGCTATTTTAGTTAGTCTGTCTATATTAGTAATGATCACTCTCGGTTGACAACGCACACGTTCCTGGTTCAACATTACAGTTGTTACTAGTAGCAGTCAATTCAATTTCTCTGTTAGTCACTTATATCCATGGGACTTGAGGCATCCCGACACAACGTTTTACGTACACATATACAATTTGTTGCACAAAATTAGATTGGGGTATCAAACACCATAAGCATTTATACCTTCGCGTCTTGAATGACGGTTCATCCGATCCGATAACCGAAGATTCATCAGTCTGTTATTATAGGTTGTAGAATTGCTAATTCCCAAAGATAGCGTCAGCTACTGTTTACTATGACGAATTGATAAATAGGAGTTAGCCGATACCCTGTGTGTAGAGGTTGGTTCAAGTAACTGTGAAAAGGTTGTGCGCTGAAAAGCAGGGTTCGTAACCAGCAAAAATGATAATATACCAACTTTTGCAAAAGAAACAAACTGAATTAAGTCAACTAAGACCGCATTCAATCAAGTGCTCAGGAAAATGGCTCATAAGCTGAAGATCTTTATTGAAACTACCGGAAAAACAACTGCGGTGTACGTATCACCAACAGTAAATAACAATAATCAATCGCGTAAGCGAACATAAAGATATAAATAAATATTTGGAATGTCAAAAGAAAAGTAAACCGTTTACCACGACAACATGGTTGAATTACATTAATTTAAAGGGAACTTCAAATGGTTGAAATTCTGCATTCAAAGAATCATTTATTAGAATTCGCTGAATTTGCCTAGGAAGTTTGTCCTAAATAATAGAAACGATTTAGGTCACAATTTATTCAGTAACATAGATCTAGTTTCAGTGGGTAATGCATCACATTTTTGGCGCTTACACGATGAAGTTGAATGTATCACACCTTAATTCTGTTCCTTCAGGAAAAGCAACGTCAAGAAGCTGAAGCATCTAAGAAGCAACGCAAACCCGGTCAAAAACGTCGAGGTTTGGGTGGGCTTTCAAAGGAGAAAAAGCGTATGCTCAAAGTGAGATAATCAATATCTTTGTTTCTTCTAATAAACATATTTTGAGCCTAAATACGTTTGTCGACAGAACAGAAAGCTATCAGTGACCAAGGGAAGTTGACTGTATGCTGAACTGTGCTCTTTTTGATAGAAGAAAAAAACACTTTCAAAAACGCGAATGCATTACTTTAACGTCCCATCGTAACATTTACTCATAAGAAATACGGTTTAGTTCAGTTTGTATCACGAAGATCCACTAGTTCCATATTATGGCCAACTATTTTTGTCCAGGAAGTTCGGACAAATCAGGTCACTAAGACCGAGTCTATGAGAAAAACCGGTATTATTTGATTTACCGAAGTGTCCAATGATGAAATCGGGTCAACAATAGAACCTAATGGATTTTAATGACTATCATTGAATTCAAAGACAGGGATATTCGACCTTATGACTCACAACTCACAAATCATTGGGGTTTTGATTGCACTTGTTCATAAACCATCTGATGATATCTCGTGCCAAAATATGTGATCAAACATATTTAAACTGGGCGTATTCTTCACATACCTACAGCAACTTATTATGCAAAAAGCGGCAGAAATAATGAAGGCCGAACGAAAGAAGGAACAAGAGAGGCGAGACGAATACGTGAGAAGCAAAATAGGAACGCTCTCTTTGGAAGGCCTTAGCGAAAGTGAGTTTATTGATTCAAATCATATTAAACTGTAACCTGAAATTTGCCACATAAAATACTTTATATTCAACTAGTGATAAGAAGCATGCTGAATCGGAGACAAACAAGTAAGCAGTGGTTTGGTTTAGTTACGATGGAAACCTGCCTTAGTCGACTGGTTATGTACACTTTGTAAGCCCAACTACCACTGATGTGTCCAGTTAGCTAGTTCCGACCGGCCTTCTTGTCATTTGAGTTGTCCTACTGTAGGTGACTGAGCTTTAAGTCAATAGTGGAAGAATAATGAATGATGATTTTGGACAGAGTACGTAAGTTTTCTGTTTAGGCAATCCGACAAATTTATCAGAAAGTGCAACGTACCTGAATGAACCTTCAACCAAATATTTGCACAACAATGCTTCAAGCCATCTTCTTCGTTTTCATTATAGATGATCTGAGATCAAAGGTCACCAAGCTGCATGAACAGCTTCGACAACTTGAGGGTGAAAAATACGATTGGGAAGAGAAACTTCGAAGACAGGACTTCGAGGTATGTGACCACAGTGGTTTCATGTGGTTTACTACACCGACTGATGTCTGACGGACGTTCGAAAGAACCAATGTACCATATAAATGGGTGGACTTGACATAAGCTGTTGACATAAACAATTTCTTCAAATCGGTATGATATAAGCTAGCCAGCAGTCTGTCTGATTGACTTATCTTTGATCAAAGCGTCTGAAGATCAATTCCGTAGTCCGCCGATTATCAACAAAAGTCTGCACATAGTCAGTTCCGTCTTTTTCCGTTGACCTCACGATAACCGAGTGAAAACTGTGTTAACACTGTGAACAAGCGAACGTGTGTAATCTAATAAGCCACTGACTTGCACAGCAAACGCACTGACTGAACAACAGCGAGAGGCAGTGACCACACGAAAAACTGGATCATGTCGAATTTTTCGAGCCGTCACCTAACCTGGTCCGATGACCATACACCATCGTGAATGATGGTCAGTCTACGTTAGACTGAAAGGCGGTCTCATGTCATACATGCCTGTCTATGTTTACGCGTACAGTTAAGAACAATAGACAGATGCCGTGAAGTTTCATTAGGTTCAAAAGGGGCCCTGTAAACCAACTCGGTAAATTTTGTAGAATGAAAACGTTTAGCAAAACAAGATCTTCATAGAATATTACATTTAATACTTTCCTGCGGAATACCACAATGAGCGGAGTAAAAGCGGTAAATACGAAAAACCAAAGACATAACGTTAAGCCTATCTTGTTGGACGACGGAATGATGAGTACTGTCTTTTAGGTAGTTAACTGATCGATAAACACCCTGGAGTTTCAATAGAGTAACAAGAAGTCTCTGAATGCGAAGCTATCTTATTTTTTTATATCATCAGTTGTAAGCACGTGGCCGATATGAAATGGATAAAGAAGTTTGGAGTCTTTAACCGTATGTGATGACGTCCTAACTAAGTGCACGAACAGTTGAAGCGCTCTAAATTTGCTTCGGTGCAATTTTAGTCAGTTTGTTATGTCTGTTCAAGACTTCTGTTCACAGGATAGGTTATTAACGATTGTCTTCTTGGGAAACAGGTATTTTGAGGTGGTTAGCTTATTACCGTCTTTCAGGAAATCCCCGTGGAACATGTTAACATGAAGACTTTCCTGCAATCACGTCTCTTCGGCATACACATTATCTCGAGAGGATAGTCACGACACCACACTGCGCATCAGTAATACCGCATACCGTACTCTAGACAACAAAGTGGCAATCTCCAAATCGCTGTCATGCTCATCGATCAGAATATCATTCATACTCACGATAGTGCAAATGACTTTTAAGCAACAACGCTGGAAAGGTTGTTGTAAGTATAGAACAATACAAGTTTACATTTATGAACTTTCCAATAACAGGTGTAGTAATCCAACAATTGCGACCAGAGTTTCATATGTTGGCACCTAAGGCCTTTAAATCCGTTAATATGTAAATAGACCGCACAAGAAAACCGCATAGCAGCGGGCAACAGACCATTGTTCAATGCTGAAAAAGCTAGTTCACACATCCCGCAAGGCACCATAGTTTTACGTCCATATTTGCTATAACGGCATGTTTCAAGCGTTTGACGTCATGAAATAGTTTACTGAAACAGCTTTGCACGAAACGATCATCCTGACTGTAATATGTACGGGAACATTTGAAAACCATCATCAAGACAGTGCGACATGATATTTACAGTTTACAGAGTATCAAAGATCCGAGTTCAAAGTTGAAAAGACCACAGTGTTAGAGTTTGGACTTCACGTTTTCCATTCAATTATTCTTCTACAAAATGACCCGTGTCATTTCAAAAATAAGATAATCCTTAAGCAATTGCTTAGGTTAATCGAAATACGGATGTCCAGTTAAAAAGTAAATTCAACTGATCTCATAAGTTACAAACGTGTGACTGGCGCATGAGTAAAAATATTCATTTTTAACTTGAAACCGTCTTAGGGCTAGATTGCGAATGTTACCCACAGCTGAATTTTCAATCAGTGACTCTTGTGAGTCATTGTGCTATAGAGCTGGCTACTGACGGCTGAGCACTGTAGAAGAAAATAGCAAACAGTGTTAAAACAGAGACTTTTGGTTAGCAAATGTCTGGTGATAGAAGATGCGAATGTCATGCCCTCTGAGTTTCAATCACTAGCGGGTGCGCGGATGTATTCTGAGTTATTTTGCTAAAATGTAAGTAAGAGGGTATCGTATACTCGTAATAGCTTGGTCAGTTTTGAATGTGTAGAATTAACCAAAAGTTAAAGTTTTTGCGAGTGATTAACTTGTCTAAACGTAAGTAAGCCAACAAGAATGATAAACTGAAAACAGCCTTGTATTTCGTTAGCTGGCCAAACGTATCAGTATATAACGGTCGGTTGATGATCCATGCTCAGTGTTATTTCCTTGTGTGTACTAAGTGAATGGGGTTCACAGTTTTGATAGAACCTGAGGCCAGTGACCGGCATTTCGTTATTTTAAACTCAACCATGCCCCAAACAATGCAGCTGCAACAAAAAGAGACAGCAGATAACAGCTTATCAAATTGTGGGAATTTGTGTGTGGGTAGTGTTCAAGTATCCAGTACACTTTGAGAATTGTGATGTAAAATTTGCAATCCAAATTGGGTTTACGGTGACCGTACATTCATTGTATGTCATCTCATCGCTGATCGTTAAGTGTTTTTTGATTACTAAAAACGTTTTTGTCAGTTGTTGCGCATTGCTATTCCGATTGGTTTTGAAAGGACGGTGTTGGTTACTTAACACTTGCCTACAACTTTACGAAAGCCTGAGTGGCACTGCAACTAGTTTGGGCACTGTAAGTTTCTCTGTCCCAATATACAACGTTTGTTCTGCTGTACCGACGTTAGTATACTCCATAGCGGTAGGGAAGTTGATGTCATAATCAATAGAGAGACTGCTAGATAACAGAAATGTGGTTTTTAGCTGAATATAGTGGTAAACTGGTAGCTGGTGAGAGTAAAGTGGTGTGGAGGTCTGGTAAACGCGTGCTATATTATTTATTTTGTGAATGAACTGGTGGGAGATGATCGGCAGTCTGGTTGACATAAATTTAACACCTTTGACAGTTGACAGCAGTCTTCGCAGTCAAACAAGCCTTTCTAGCTAGTTCTTTTCGAAGAGAATCACCAAATTAGAGTTTCGTTCTCGGTACTGCTAGTCAGTAGTGGATATCATTCGTAGAATTGAGATATGAACTTTGATTCAGGTTCTTACGAGGTAACCGTGTTGAATGTCATACCAGTTACCTCTTACTGAGCGCTACTGAGTCCTCATATATTTCGAAGCTCAATCATATTGGTTTGCTAGTAATGCTCAGGTTGTTCGATAACCTCGACGGAGGTTATAGCAACTATGCTGTTGGCTCAAATGAACGACTCCAAAATGCAGATTCACCACCGAGTTAAGCTGACAGAAATCCTTGAATCTGTTGAATCATGTTCAACCTACTGGTAAGTAGTGGAGGATTTAGTTGATGTAAATTGACAGTTTTCCACGGTTGTTCGTAGGTTTCGCATCCACATAGACGTTTTCAACCGGCTGCTATCAAGAAGCAGTACTAGACTCTGGTTTGTTACAGCCAGTCAGTACTGAATTAGTTGCAACAATAGCGTGCTGTAATTCGTTGTTTCCAAAGAGGATTGTAGAATATCCTCAGTGTCGTTGGCGCGTGCTAACTTAGTCACCTTGATAGGGAATTTTGCATTGTATTTTGAGTAATCTAGCGCATCAACAAATATGTTACTGTTCCTTTTTGCTGTTACTGTTTTCCCGTCTATGACAAACAACCTGTTAATAAACGTATTGGACAAAAGAACCATTAGACTCCACATGTGACAATACAATACATTCCATCTTTATTTACTCCTAGATCATTGAAATGACTGTGAAGGCAAACGATAACAAAGGAAAATTGTAAGTCATTTTCCACAAGCAAACAGTGAGAGTGAAGTTAACTACACGGATTCAATCAGTTACAATTACTGAGAAATAGTTGTGGTCCTAAGCTGTGACTAATCATTGGTAATCGAAAGAAGTGATATGGAAGCTGTTGTACATCACTTGTGTACATTTTCTTCTGCCATCGAATAACTCTTGGCAGTCATCATCAAGTGGACACGTTTTCTATCAATGATCGTGTCACGTGATGTCAAAGTTATTGACAAATTAGGGTTTATATGTAAAACTGTAAAACTGATGCATGATAGAATGAACACTAATCGCAGTTGCCTTGAATTCAGGATTACCCGACCCTCATAATACTTAAGTGAATAAAAACAACAATGTTTGGAAGATTCTTTGTTTACCATTTGGAAATTTTACTTTAGGACTGATTGAAATAGGTGAAATTACTGTTTTATCTGGAGCAAATTACAGACTACGATTAAACGTTTACCATTGAAAATGGCAACAGTGTACGTTGAACAGTGTAACATAAAACTATACCCGTCTTCTGTTCAACTAGTTCACTGTGCTCCTTTCAAAGTCTCATGCAGTGTGTATTATTTTGTAGCGTCAAACCGGTTCTTAAGAAGGTGTCCAAGACCGAAAGCCATATGGCCCGGTTCGAGAAAAAAGAAGGGTCAGCGCATTCGCTGTCCTCATTCCGAAATCAACTCAAATCGACCGGTCACAGCAAATACGCATTGGAAGAAAAGGAGGAATCAGGAGGTGTAAGTTCTCCGAAAATACTGTCTGTAAACCATCCTGTTACCTCACATGACCCTGTTGTTCGTGCAAGTCATGATGTCGTTAACTTGTAACTCTTAGCGTTGTTATGTTCAAAACATTGTGGTGCTGCTCTTCCAGAATGTCCTTGAAGGAAGCTACATTTACAAAATGTGATAGAAGTATGGAACAGTCAGACACTCAGAGCTGCGGTTACTTGAGCATACTGAAGACTGGGGGATATTTTGGAGGTGAAGACACTAAAAACCGGTGGATTATTGAAAGATAACATGGTACACATTAGATCGATCATCAGTTAGGGGTAACAAACATGTCAACAAGTCCAGGTCATACTTCGAATATGAGGGGAGTTCTTGGTGTATGCAATTCCATCATTTATACACGGAAGATTACATGTGGTTGTCTGGTTCTCAAACCTTCGGATGTGTTAAGTGGAATCTAAACTGGCTCAACAACGCATAGTTCATGGACGGGAAAATAGCTCAACTAATGTTGTTGCTACCAATAAAGACAGAAGGACGATAGACCTTCTGGGAAGATTATTTGAAAAAAAAACTGTTCTCTACGGATGCTTCGAAGTATGGTTCATGAATCCTTTGTGTAATTATGTGCATCTGTATCAAACTCAGCCATAACCAGAAATATAATTAACAGTGGGTATGATGTGTTTTCAGTAGTTAACGTCATTCAGCCTCTTTTCTTGTCTTACAACCACATTACCCATACTTATTACCCAATTGCTCAAGATCACACATCCATATTCTTCTGGATGATAGTAGCGAACATTTATAGTGATTGATTAAAATGTGTTGTTTGTATGTACAGACGTGACTTCAAGAAGAGCCTGGAAGTTCCGTTGTACGCACATCAGCCCATTCGTTTGTCTAAGGTCACATTTGCATAGTTAATCAATTCAGTATTGCCAATTTTTGCGTTGGTAGAGTTGGCGTTTGCCTGCGCATTTATCGGTAAGCAATCTATGACAACAACGGATGGATTATAAACTTGCTTCTCAAAAACTTCATTGACCGGCCTTTGACGAAATGAAGTTCGATATTGATTCGTGTAGCTCCAAATAGCGAAAGGATAATTTCAAACACAATTTTACACATTAGAAACACCAACACTACCTCACTTTCGTGTCAATATTGAAGAATAGTGTAATCAAAAGGGAGAAACCGAATTCTTATAAATAATCTAATCAAGGCAAATAGATGGGTTAGTTTGCGGAGCAGTCTTTGCTCTCATACTCCGAGACAAAGACAACTTACCCACACTGAATCAGCGTAAGTTCGAGAACCGCAAACTGTACGATCACGCTCTGATCCTTGAGTGCTTCCGGTTAAATTTCAAGGTTTGGTTGATTATCCTAACTAAACGATTTACCAACCAGTATCGGATTCGGTGTGTGTGATAAAACCAAAATGCACACCCAGTCCGACTAGCAACATTCGACTTCGGACAGACTGGTTCAAAAGCTTCAACATTATTGTTCAAGTTCTGTCCGAATGGTCGCAACCATCTGTCACAAAGACTCACGATGTTATTAAGCCATGCAGAGAGGAGTCGCCGATAGAAGGATAGATTTGCGGACCTCGGAAGTCAACCAGCAATCACCTGAACACTTTTAGCAGACGGTTGCGGGATATTAAGTAAAATGTGGTATAACCTATCGGATTATCAACGCATTGTTTATGTGCCTGTGAACACAAATAATTTTGCCATTGACACTATGTACAGAAATAAAACGAGAGCATTTTTGTTAAAGTTCACATTTTTATAAATCCATTTCATGCGTCTGCGAACAGAAAGCTGGTTGGCGTGACCAGCTTAAACCAAAGGAGGAAGAAGGAGCGGCCACTACGCAGTAAACGTCTTATCACCTCTTTAACTTGTCCCGTGTTTTTGGTTTTCGTTTCTACCCCTCTCCACACGTTTATTGTGAATCCTCCGTAAACAGTTGCATTCGAAGCCCTGTTACTCTATCCCACCCGGAACTCTGTACACAAAACTTTCGAGACCCCTTGGCTTTCCTCTCATCCTTATTCGGGGCTGAAGTCAGACCGGACGAGTGTAAACAGGATGACCTTTGCGTATCCCAAAACACCGCATCACACCGATGGTATTGTTACTTTTCAGTGGCAGGTGGCATATTTCGCAAGATTGCCCGTTAGCGCTCTCACCAGGTAGACGCTTTCTTTCAATGCAAATTGTCGATTGGCTAGTTTCATTCTTTACATCTAGTTTCTAACACTGACTGTTCCTAGTCCATTTCGACTGGATAGAGTACTTTTGCGGTGATTGCGTGGTGTTGAGTGTACCATAGAACCCTTTTGGAACGAACCTCGCCGTTGTTTGCCAAAAGTGCTTGCCTCATTTGGTGCGCTCTTCTTGTCTCGCTGCATGTTTTCGATTTACCTAAAATGTAATCACTCTTCCACACACAAACCCACAAACACAAACATAATCGTTCATTCACCAACTGAGACACACACGCACACACATCGAAGCTCTTGTCCCCATCAGCGACGCTGGTTCCACAATTATTTACTCAGCAAGCGAACAAAGAAGCCTTCTATTTCGAAAGGGTCGTGTTCTTTCTTACCTGTGGGCAGGGGAGTGGCGGGGTCCAAATTTCAAACTAACGAAGTTGTTTTAAATTAGAAACCAGCATGAACTTTGAGCCGTGATATCGAGGCATGTGATGAGTTGCAGGCTGTTTGAGCAGAAGGTCAACAAGTCAATATCAAAGTGCACATGTTGCTGACCGTGACACTCAGATTTCAGCCTCACTCCAAGTGCTGTGATAACTGTTTGTTCTGGACGGTTGGTGTGCAATTATCCACCACTGGCTAGTCGGTTATGTTAGCCGGTACTTATTGACCAACTGGGTGTGGCACTAAACAATATGTGGAAGGGTTGTTCATTGGCAGCAGCACCAACGACACAATTGTGTTTACATGTGAAATGAACATGTGAGCTAAAACCTGTGAAAAATCTTGAAGAACTTGAAGTCTTAAAGGAGAGTGGATAGTTCTATTTTGCACCAATGACCAAAACTGAATTTCGTGAACAACAACAGCAGATGTAAACGGACGCTTGTACAAACTATCAAATATGCCTTGGTGAGGGTTAGTAATACGCTAAACAGTAACGTATCCAAAACAGTAGTCTAAAATAACACTTTAAACAAAGCAATTTACATCCGATTTCTGTTAAACAACTGAAATCCAATTTAGAAAGAATGAACAGCACTCACGTTGTGTTTATCAAACGCACTGTTGCTAACCTAACTCTGTTTAGTCAACAGAATCACGAATGGCAAGGTATGGTTTAGACAAAGGGTTCAACCACATAACCAATTTGTTCTTACTGTTACATCGGTCAGAATGACTCCTTTTCGATAATAATTCACTTCCGATGACCCTCAGGATGGAACTCGAACTTTTTACACACGTAAAGAGAAGATCACAGTCAAGGTATGATTAACAGCTGCGATTAGCGGTTTAAGTACATATATTTCTGGAATCACGCCAATAAAATCGGACGTAGGGTTGCTCACTGACTGACAACAGTGACACGTGTAGTGTTAAAGGCATTTTAATGATTAGCCACAGTGTAAACTTGATGAATAGGTGCAGTCGTTCGTCCAATCCGGTTGCGGCGCTCGATGGGTTAAGCCAGAAATCCTCCATGAAGTGGCGTAGATATTGATCGGCTTTCTACTGCTCCATCCTTTATCAAGACAATGATGTTGTAGCGTAGTTTAAGATGTGCTGTTGTTTGCATTGTGGTAGTCTTCCAGAAGTGTATCGAGTTAGCTACCACTTCTCATGTAAGTAGAGGACCCAACAGATATTACTTTTTACGGTGTGCGAAACACTTGAATCAAAGGTTACCAGTGAGTATGGCTGGCTTTCAGAAATTCCAGTTAGTTTGAATGGAAACCTATGTCATGAGGAATTAGCATTTGTTTTACTTATTTCAGTCGCAGATGTGAAATTTCAGGTCAGGTATAGCCCCCGGGTAGCAGCAACAGAAACCGTCAAAGTTCAGGTTTTAGGCAAGACGAGCAGGTGATATCAGCTCCAAGACGGACAAACATCATGAGTCAACAAAGTTTACACATGTAGGACCGGACGGCGACTATTGATTGACGTTGCCTCGGCAAACGCGGTCAAACGTGTGCTTCGATTGTACAAGAACAGGTCAAACGAGTTGTCCGGGTCAACAACGTCGTCAATTCCCATGAAGTGCAACGCGGTGGATAAATTAAGTGGTTGTCATGTTGGTCAATCCTCCAAACGAAAAGCTCCGGTAAGATCCAAAAGTTTAGTTTGAAGGTGGCACTTATTAACTCATAGACTGTACATGCTGAGTAATTAGTTTCAAACACAGCCTCTGTGTAAATGGATAAATGTAGTCGTTCATGTCCATTACCCTGGACAGTTAGAAAGTAGCACAACCCAGAGCTGGAACTTACGGTGGAATCATTCAGGTTAGGTCCCATTTGCAAATTTACAAGTAGTGTATTTGTTTTCAAACAATATGCGATGGAAGCAACACACTAGTAGCACGCTCAGTTTAAATCGAGAAATCAAATCGGTAACTATATACAGTGACCCTCTAAACCTACAAATTCTGGCTTGCCCCTACCCAAAATTTCATTTTTAGCCTGGTACGGAATCCATTTTTTTACTTTCAGAACCGCCTTCTTCCTCGAGTAAACGCTTTCACCCAATCAGAATGAGCGGATCTCTACAGAACAGTCAAGAGATAACCTTCGCTGGTTTTCACCTGTTCGACCTTTATTCCACTATGTTCAATGGTGGCTTAATGGACTTAATCACTAGTTTTGGTAGTTTTGGTAACTATCCCTCCATCTTCTGATTCGAGAGAGTGTTTGTAGACCGCTATGCACTATATAATTACCTTGCAATTTCCCCTTCGACGCACACAGCTTTAGAACGGAACGAAGTTAATTTTGCACCCGTCTTTTGACTTGTCTTGGGAGCAATTGACGAAGGCAGAACACGCCTCGAGCTGATTAGAACAACTCATGATACTACGATATCAAACCGATGAATCCGTTACTCGAAGCCTCATATTATCGAATGTCAGACACCTTATGATAACAGTTCGCCAGGTTTACTCAATTCGATCATGCAAAATATTGTTACACCCTCATAACCCGAAAATAATGGTCATTGGTGAAGCCATGCTAGTCTGAACCCACCAGCCGGCGCT
>LOND01006537.1:0-12906 GCA_014220965.1 Paragonimus kellicotti
GCAAGGTACAAGGGTGACTGCACTACTTCCCCCATTGGTGAACTAATCATGTCGGAATCAGGACGCTCTTACTAAGTTCTAACTTCTACTATCGAGAGCGTAAGCAAATACGGTTAGAACTCGTGGTTCAGTTTGGGAATCTGTTTGGTCAGGCATTGGAAACAGCTCCAAAATCGACAAATTACCATGTTCTGTTGAGAACTGTAGTGGTTTACTAGTGCCAGATGCTGTAAGCGTACGTCGAGGTTAAGCAACCCCTGGGATCATTAAGGAAACTTCACAAAAATCTGGACATTCTCTTAATAGACCACACTAAGTCACCAAGATTATCCTCATGAGTGCAATCCATTACAATGGGAAACTGAGCATTTTTGTGTGGATCAGAGCCAATTCCATAGGTTCATGAGAAAAAAATCGAAGGCCGTTTATGCTGAGTGTCAGATGACTACATATTTTGAGCCAATAAAGGACGAAGCTTGTTATCTGCCATGACTTATGTACAACCAAGATCACCCACAGTCTACGGCGGTTACCAGAAACCTATAGGCTTGGTTTGCAGATTCACTTAATACTCGAGTGAGTGAATTTATCTTACCAGGTTAGTAGCGCACCTTCTTGAACCGGTGCTCTGACGGATCCACCTGAGACAATGGAATTCGTCAGTTGCATATGGAACAATAATGTCAATTAGTTGAAAGCCCTGGCAATAAGTGCACCGTTCTCCTCGTCTAACGTACCGGTGACATAATCGGTTAGGTTTATGTGTGATTAATTATCTGTGACCAGGCTAATAATTGGGAAGGGAGTAGTGAATTTGAGAGAGCTTCTGTTCTTGTGCACCTTCGAAGTATAAATTATAGTCAACAGTATGCCATATTGATAAGAAAACAGACGGCACGACGATTTGATCCTCACTCGGACCTCTGTTAGCCGATATGTCCAAAGGAATCTTGAGCACTTTCATATCATAGCTTCTTCAGAAATGTCCAGACTGAGGTACTTCGTACTCTAAAAATCTACAGTCTCAAAATATGCCATACACAAGTTGGACTTGACTATCATGCTGAAACCATATCACTGTGATACACCGCGACTGAGAAGACCATGTTATTAAACAAGCTGTCAACGCTGATCTCGATGACTCAGTAAGATGCTGTCACCATGGTCAAATAAGACATGTTAACAAAAAGTGAAAACAGAGGGACACAAAATCCAGACATTTTAAGTGACGCTTACTGTTCTGGCAGCATGGCTGTAAAACGTCATGTCAGAATCCACAAATGGTGTGATAAACCTAAAAGCACAGCATGACTTGCCTCAGATTCAGTAGAAAAATCGTTAGATTTTGATCAGTCTTTTATTAATCTGTAAATCTGTTTCGTTCATCAATGCAGCTTTTTATTACTTGTCGGTTGGTGAAAAAGTTATCGTGATGCACAATCTATTAGGGAACTATAGTGTTTTTAGTTTGTATAATTGCAGTCACCGATGCGTGCTGGTTCACTGCCAGGCGCTGCCTTTTAAACGCTGAAACGCCTACAAAGATGCATGTCATTAGCCGGGTGTTATTTATCATGGACTGTGATGACCAACCGCTTGATTGGAAATGTGCATACACTCCGTGTCAGTTAGTTTGGCTGTGGTTACGGCGGTGTTTTAAGGGTGTTCGCCAACCCGAGGCGGATTGGAGAACCACTTTTTGTGTTTGAACTCCGGATTTTGTGTCCCGATGCTCACCTACAGTATGATCAGCATTTCAGTTCATTATCAAACAGTTTGGCAACCAATGCGAATATACCGACGGTGAATTTCTCATCACAACCACTGATACTAATGTGTGCACTATATGCTACATGTTCATTTTCACCCACCAGTATGTTAAAGTTACACTTAAGAAAGTGGTTGAAAACCAAATCCCTTTCTCAGATGGTCACCTACACTGACGACTAGATGATGGTATTCAACGCTGTGTATGCTGAAAACAACCACTGATACTAATGTGTGCACTATATGCTACATGTTCATTTCCACCCACCAGTATGTTAAAGTTACACTTAAGAAAGTGGTTGAAAACCAAATCCCTTTCTCAGATGGTCACCTACACTGACGACTAGATGATGGTATTCAACGCTGTGTATGCTGAAAACATACCTGAGCAGTTCATTGTACAAACTTTTGCACAATTTTTTAAAAAGAAACTGGAAAGGTTTTGTGTGTAATGCTCGACTGACAGTGCATATACACCCTGTTCAGTGTTGACACCAGACCATAAACGTAACCTCATAGACAACAGTCCGCGCGGAAAGACTGATGGCCAGAAGTATGGCCTGAGCGCCAGCTTAGCCTAAAATGCAATGTGTACAAAGATAAGGTTCGTTTGTCTAAGTGTTTTTTAGTAGTAGTAACATCACAGGATGGTTAAAAAATGGATCCAACCAGAAAATCAACGACCTATTTTGAATCAAATCTGTATCAAGTTTATCATCTACACACTTATACATTTTCATAAAAAAATGAAAGACTGTTAGGCCAGACCTCATCTACTCTTTTACTTGTTCCTGTGAAACATATTATATTGGTTGAACATCAAGACAGCCTCCAAAACGAGTTCACAAACACCCTTTTCATCGGCTGGACCACGGGGAAACATGACTGGACAACGGCGCTATCCCCGTTCATAAGGTTGAATGCTAGCGTCAGGTGAACATTGATCAGCTGTTTTGAGTAAGCTTCCTTATGTCAGGCAACTGGTCGAATAGCCTCAGAACAAGGTCATTTATGTGAATCGACTTGTTTGCTCCAAAATCAATTTGCTCAGGTGCTACATTTTCCCTGGTCTCGAACTGACCGGATCCTTTGGCCGTTCTATGCCGTTCAGCTAATGGACAGATGTGATGCGACGGATTACCCGATTCACCAGTAGCCTAATTTCTCTGTAGTTAGACAGAATGACATTGTTTTTAATCTTTGTACTCTCAGTAGAAATGTACCGACCTGAGGATAACGTATCAAAACATGTCCGCCTATATACCTCCTCTTTCAGTTCCCACTAAGTGATAGCTATCAGGGGTTTCACCCAGTAAGGTAACTGTTCAGAACCAGTTCATGAAATGAAGACGCTGCTGAACATCCGCTCATAATGTTGTGCTACATCTCTCGTCCTCAGCGATGAAAATAACTCACATTGAGAAAAGCATATTTATTGTTCGCACAAGAAACAAAAGTAACCGTTTTCTGATTGCCTACTCAATTTTCCTGTGGAAGATTATGTACAGTTTGTACGTAGATCAGCTTTCATCCGGTCAGACGACCTTCAACAATACAGTTTATAGTTTTGATTACTTACTATACACTGAATGCTACCTGGTGTTCACATTCTACACCAACGTTCCTGAAGTTCATTAGTCATTTAAACTTAGAGTTCGAACGTTGTTTCTGTTATTATTTCCTTATCTTTACCTAATCGGTCAAAAAAATTTAATGCGATTTTCGGACTTATCTTGGATGGACATTTTACAAAACGGTAGCACTGCATATTCTCAAAGACTGTAGGACAACACTGCTGAAATTTAGAAGACTGATCATCCAGCAACTTACCACAGTACCAAATAGTTGTATGGTAAAAAGAATGAGTACAGTGATTGTAAACGAAAACGAACGTACGAACCCAATGGTGGCCTGAGAGCAAACCACGCCGTAAAAGTTTGTGTAACAACTTCGGTCACGCATATGAATAACTCGTAAGAAAGTTTAGCAATATGAAACTTTTGTGGTTCTTATGCCTAATATTTTACGGCTGACGATTTTCTTGTCTTAACGTACAGTCTAATGGTGTTTTAACTTGGCAATATCGGGTGCAAAACATGTTTTGGAGTTACTTTGTCAGTCATTTTGCAGTATATGAACGCTACTCCCAGAACGAGTTGTACCAAGGTGTGTTATTTCATTTGGGTGCACTCTGACAGTGGACAGATTAAAAAAATCACTACTCTGAGTTGAACTATGGAGGTAGTAGAACCATTCGAGTAGCACACACTGAAACGTCTTTTGAGTTAAATTACCAAGTCTGTAGGTTTATTTCCAACGTAAGATGTACGTCCTTGTTCATTGGCATTACCATTGTGTTCGTTTCATCGGACAACTTTACTAGTGTTGTGACCGCAAAGACGCTTGACCAGCAAATTCGTTTATTGCACGAACTCCCGTACAGGTCATGTTAAACATGGGACCACAAACGTGTACACTCATTTGCACGGCTGATATGCATTCACATACATTGGGTGGCAGTACGTTGTCATTCGCCCTGGTGGCACTTCTCCCATAGCGCGTACACACTATTCCAATATTCACTTCTGGTCCGTCGTCTTCCTGGCGTTGGGGCTTGCCCTTTGTTCCCGAATGTCGCTTGTGAGTAGTATACTACTCACAACGAAACTGCCTGTTATACAACATTACTATCAACCCGTCGACAACAAACGTGCTTGTTCGATGTAAGCAAACATACAAGATCACTAGTCCTGATTTGGTCACCTAAGTACATTTACCTGGAAAGGTTTATTGTCTCCCCCCCAATTTGGATAAACAGGCTGCCAGTAATGGTATGGTTAGCAAATTCAAATATATTGCGTGCCTACCGACGTTAATTGCTTGACAGTGAAACACACTCAATTGAACGCAAGCACAACATTCACTATTGCAAGACTCATACTTTGCTTGAATAGGGGACATACACAGCGATAGGTAGAAGGAGTCAAATGAACCGGCTAGAGGTGCATAAATCAAGCTGAATTCGGAGACAAGTTGTAGCTGTATCTCAGTCGCGCAGATCAAGACGTGAAATTACGGAGTCCCTGGAATCACTACAAATCACAGTCTACTCGAAATTAGTTCAATCGATGTTAGCGTTCAATATACTTGAGAAAAGGAGATGGTAAAACTGTCTGGTTTCCCTGTGTCACACTCCGTACACGGATTTTCACGACACGCGCTATAGATTGATTATACCTTGACGATCATGGCACCCGTCAATACCTGGTCACGAAGAGCACATAATCAATGATTTCACTACGTGGATAACAAAACAAATCAGAACACCCTTATACAATGTGATTGTCATATTGTTCACCAGAACACAGACACATTTAGGTGAAGAAAAGAAATGAGTGGTACATGTGTTTGTAGAACCGGATGCGCATTTGCTAGATTTCGTGTTTGGTCGTCGCATCCAATAAGTTTAATCATTGGATCCGGAAGATTAAGGATCAGGCATAGAAGAGTAAGTTGAACAGTGCATAATTCATGTTTTTGATCACAGCTGGTTTATCCATCTTCTGATAACTGTGTTTTTTTTTTTTTTTGACCAGTATTACTTCAACTGTTAACTGAGGGCATACTTATGACGTAAATGTAACCTTTAAATATTACAAAGGTTTGTATTAAAGTGTCAATTTAGATACATAATTTTAAGTTATTTTCTGTTACAAGAGGCAGACAGATGATAGACCCTGAGATCCCACAGTCAAATGTTCAAACAGCTGTGTACTATGAAGACTGAATAGTGATAAATAAGAGGAAAGCATCTAATTTTGAAACTGACACCGCGTGTAGTAGATTGGGGAACAAGCACAGACACAAGGGAGAACGCGTAGTGTAGCCTGTTACGCATTTTGATGACTTGCACTCTCCAAAAAAAATTGGGTACGCTTGTCACTGTACAGTCACTTTGGGGTATGGTATGGTCAGCACGATGACAGCGTTAGCAGCAGACTCCTTACCGTCCGTTTGGTCGGTTCTGTTAAGATCACCACTAGAAGCAAAATCATCCGAAATCTTCTCACCGTATCTGCTCACTATCCAGCTGATTGCGATAACGTCCGTGTCAAGAATGCCATTTACTCGGATCACCGTGCTCTCCTTAGGTCGACCTATGGCTCTGATAAGGTCATTCTGGCGGCAGATATGAACGTGCACGTCTGTTGCCTCGGTAAGACCGAGCCTCGTTCAGGAGGCAGACATGAACTAACATCAACTCATTCGAATGATAATGGGCGGTTGTTACACGTACGCGTTCAACCCAGACTATTTTCAGCCAGCACTAATTTTCATCATTATGGTATCAATTTCATGTTGTGGCCGTAAGAATCGATTGGCCTAGGAAGTCGGTCGTTACTGGACATCCGTTACAAGATGTTTAAAAATACAGAACAGCAGCCGTAAATAACAGCTTGCACCAGTGACGTGTATCTACATCCTTGGCTGTAGTCGGCGGCATTCTGTTTGATGACACTTCCCATATGGAGCATGCGCACGTTTTCAATGGTCACTTCCAGCTTAATGTCTTCTCCACGTTGAAGTCTGTACTTTAGTTTCTGCGCGTTCCAGCCGGAAAACGAAGCTGCGTGTTATGCGAAACCTATACTGGACGCCCTTTTTCTGCAAATCGGATTTGGTCTCAGATCTACAAAATAGTTGTTAGTTACAGATAGAATGACTTCATACAGGATTGTCGTTCTTATTAGAGTATATACTTAAATTCATTTCAGGCGATGATACGCTACTGTTATATTCTCACTTTTGCTATGTGACAACCCCAATTGTCGCAAAGATTACCTGCTAAGAAATTGATCAGACAGTCAGTGAAGCATAAATACAGAACTAGCCTGGTAAGCAACTTTCCTTAGTTCTCATACCGAAGACCCTGATAGCTGTCGGACCCAAATCTCACAGGTCTTTCATGGAGCTGATAATAGATCATACGGCACGGTGGAACGTGGAGTAAACAGATATTAGGTTTCAGAACAACCCCTATACTTGCTAGATGTCCGAGGGAACATTTTTCCTGACAGTTCAATTTAGGAGGGACGTCGGTAAGAACTGAACCATAGCCTGATCGCTGGTCGTGAGGCTGAGATAACGGAGAAAGTTAACGAAGCGGAAGTCGATTTTGCTTCAGGGAACACCGGCAGACTATGCACGTTTGTAAGTCCTGTTGGTCTTCAGCGTCCATCCGTCGGGGAAGCCACCAATAAAGCAGAAGACACTCATTCCAGAAGGCTGTAGCACTTGGCAGAACACTTCGAGAGCCAATTTTGTCAATCTTCTGCTTTTATTGTATGACCATCACAAACTTATAGTGTAATAGCGTGTTACGTGGAATTAGGGCCACCCACTCAAGCTTACGTCCGCACCGGTATTCCAGCCCTTGAACGCCGTAGGGCTGCTGGTTTGGACGACTTCCTGTCGGCACTTTTTAAAGAAGATGTAAATGATGTACTATTTCGATCTTCACTCTTGGCCAAACTTCGCTACAGCGTCCTCTGCACCGCTGGCCAAGAATTGCCGTATTCCTCGACAGTAAAGATGATTTCGACTTAGTGGATCAATCTATACTTTTAAAGTCGCTAAAGTGGAGGATGAACCAAACAAGTTTGTGAATATGCTGTCGGCACTTTTTCCGACAGTTCATCACAGATTAGGGTTTATTTTGAACTGTCTGGCGGTTTCAGCACCAAGAGCAGAATATGCCGGGGCAGTTCCACTTCCAGCTTTTCTGTTTGGTTCGTTGTATACAAAATGTTGAGGGACTCTCTGCAGCCCTGATCAGAAGTCAACCCGGCTTCTTACCATCATCATCATCATCATCATCATCATCATCATCATCATCATCATCATCATCATCATCATCATCATCATCATCATCATCATCATCATAGACAGCAATACATCAGTGGTTCACACTGATGCTTAACTGCCACACAACCACGAAGAAAAAAACCTATATAGGAAGAAAGAAGAAAAAGAGGAGGGGAAGTGGACCTAACTACTAAAAATAGCTACGTCTATATTCAAACATACAACATCAAGGCGCCTACACCTTGCAAACAAACAACCGAGCTGTAAGTGAAAGTAAGTCAGCAAGACAGCTTCCTTACGGCTTTCACTGCCCCGCATCATTAAGTGCACTCACTTCACAGACAACTCGGCCAAACAACGACAACATTCACGCCACTGAGCTCGATTAGCCGCCATCTCACCTAACGTCTCAAGCCACCGACTCTGAGTCGCGAGGGCCCCAGCCCGGGAGACGAACCCGATCTACAGTGACCAACCCCTTCGTGAACGATTTCATTTGTCTACGCCAGGTCATCATCTGTCCACCTCGCACCTTGCGCCAGTCGGCCGCAGCGTCGGCAAAGTGTTCGGTGTGGCAAACGACTAGCTGGCATCCTTAGTACATGACCTAACCATCTAAGTCTGTGCGAGTGTAAGGATTGAACGAAAGAACTCGTTTGACAATCAATGCCAAACACTCCGCCTCCTAGACAACCTCCTCCTCGTTGCTTACTCGCTGGTGCCACCCGATACAAGCGATTGAACGCAGACATCGGTGGTCAAATACCTGGAGACGGTTCACGTCCTCTACTGAGCGGCCACGTTTTCGCTGCCGTAAAGTAATACAGTCCTCACTGTTGTCTGATATACGCGACCCTTAAGCTTTAGGAAATACCTCTCTGTCGCCATAGGTGTCTTAGATTAGCGAACACCGCCCTAGCCTTGGAAATACGCGCTTCTATTTCATTCCCTACACCTCCGACGCCACCGCTGATGCAGCTTCCCAGGTATACAAACCGGTCAACAATCTCCATGACTTCATTATCTAACATTAAATCTACGTGATCACAACAATCTTGGAGAAGCACTTTGCATTTTGAGGCTGCAAAGCGCATTCCGAAGTACTTAGCAGAACGCGAAATAGCGTCCAGTTGTTTGTGCCGCTTGAAAGTTGTCAAGCAGCAAACATCTTGTCGTCAGCATAATCAAACAATTTACAGCCAGTCTTTCCAGGTAGGAGGTCCACGCCGGCATCTTGTGAGTGTTGCAGACAGTCCTCCATTATTTCGTCTATGACGAAATTGAACAGAAATGGTGAAAGTGGACAGCCTTGATGTACGTCGCTCCTTCTGCTGAAACCGTCAGATGCTTCGCCGTAAACTTCCTACCAGGTGGAACACTAACTGATCTTGACTATGCTGACGACAAGGTGTCATTTGACAATCACTGAGCAGCATAGTTTAGATTAGAATCTTATTTGTGCTCCACTAAATAATCAGGAATGCGCTCTGAAGCACCAAAGTAAAAGGTGCTCCTGCAAGAACGCTGTGATTACGTAGATTCCGTTGTAGATAACAATGATAGTGCGATCATTGTTGGTACTCTACCACATAAGTTCACTGGCCATCAGGCTGCCTGAGGATTTCTTGCAGCGGAAACGACGAGCTAAGCATTACTGACTAAAATAATGTCCAGTAAAAACTTATGACATTTTTTGTGCTTCCTGTGCTTTTTGAAATAAACAGAAATCCACAAACTTCTGATGGATGTACGGGCGTTCACTGAGCTTCCACCGCGATTTAAAGGGAGGTGGTTACGATCTCCATATCTTTTAGTAGAACAAATGTAGACACTCTGGTGTGGTTTGGACAAAAGATAGTGAACAGTAAAACTTGAGAGAGGTTTGAAGTAGTTGCTTCTACAAGAACCATAAAAGTACGAAATTTTGTTTGGATTCCTGAAGGATAAAGAATATGCCCTTTTTCGATTAAAACAAATTCGGCAACGTTTACAGTTAACCGATACTTCTTGTCTCTGGATAAACCCAGTGAGGTACGGAAGTACCTACCGAACAGCGTGCACTACCTGTTTATAAACCGAACACACCAAACATTTAAATGCCTTTTAGATTAATGGTGTACATTTTAGCCGGTAGGTCTGTAACAGTTGCTCGGTGATGTTACTAAGATGCATTTTAGTTGTCTGTTTGTAACGAACTGGTGAGTTTTGACTGTAACCAAGAGGTAGACAACAACGCAGAATGTAATATTGTTACCCTTTTTGACCACCGTATGAAACTGCAATCTGTCACTAAAACCTGTCAAAACATATTATACACTTCAACCATGTTATAATCCTTCCAAGCAAAGCAAGAGTTGCAAGTAGGTAGCGTACAGACTCTACTTCAACCTCATTGAGATCCGCTGGAGATTACTGGTCCAGAAAATGCACAGAATTGTTATACTCTGCAGGTTGAATTACACACGTGCTCTGAAACGAGATGATTTGCTGGTTTTGGGATAGCGTAGCAAGAGCAGATCAAAGGAAGTTACCGACATTTTGTATACCATTTGATGAGGTGCTTCTCAATGCTGTTCTCAAACTGAGTACCGTATCTGTTGATTGTAATTTTAGTATGATCTCAACATATATAACGCCTATCATAGGAATAAGCCTGGCGAAACAAACATGGAGAAAATTGGTGTATAGTCAAGATATAACAGGTTCTCCACACAAATGCTGACGATAACTATTCTGTGTTTCTAACTGAGGATACGCGTTGAACAGGTGGAAGCAACATTCAAGGATTGTCATCTCTTGTTTCAATGCTAAATCCCTATCTGGCGCTCATGCCGCCTTCTTCTAGCCGACTCCGAGTTCTCTAGTTGTAGTGTTACCAACGATAAATGCAGCGGCGCACAAAAAACGTGTTCGGGCAAGCGAAAGAAGTGACAAGAAGTTGGGTTAGGTGCTGAGATCTTCAGAATGTTAGCCGTGCATTTTCGTCGTTTGGTACCCTTGTTGCTGATTTGACGAGTATGATTCTGGTTGAGACATTCGCAATATGTTTATACCAGTTGGTCTTGATTTATTTTGTCAAATAACTTTACTTAGTGGAGTACATTAAACAGCTGTTGTGTATGCAAGATTAAAGTAACTATCTCCCGAACAAACGGTTACTGCGAGGTGTAATTAGCTGAATATTGCATTCGTTTTGTTGGTTTCCAGTCGAACTTTTGTGCATGACATACCTCTTCATCGGAACAGCTATCTTTGCTCCTCGAACTTATACTACTGAATTATGAGCAGCTACCACGTTGAGTAGTGCTGGTAAATTCCATACCGCCAAAAACTGGAAACAAACTGTAGGCTAACCCTGACACTTTTCCAGTTTCTTCGTTTGACATACGTCAGCCGAGGCGTGTGTTGCTAAGATAGTGTTGAAACAGAATGTTATGGCGCATTCTCACGGTTCTGGCTGGTGCTAATCAAGTGTTTATTCTCATCGAGAATCAGTTGTGTACTTGAAATAGACCACTACAGTGTGCGTTACCAATACGTTGTCACATACCTCAGTCCTGATGGGTCTACCCACGAAAATAACTCCATCAAATCGTCCATCCAAAAGATACTGACATTATTCAGACAGTAATAAAATACGGTCTGAGGTGATATGAGCGGTGGAAACGCAGTTATACATCTTTATTCGATCTAGGCAGGCTCATAACATCAGGATTGTTGGCGAATTTTCTTAAGAGGTTCATACTAAGTAACTTGAACATCACTCACAACTGATCGCAGCTGTCGCATTCCCATAGACTTTCCAGTCGGCCCCTTTCGAAAAGAAGCACTAGACTCGAGTTTCGCTCTCATTAGAGCTCGTCAGTAGTGCATATCCTTGTGCTGCAAGGGATCAGAAATCTGATCACGTTTTCATGAGGCAACCTTATTGACCACTGCGCCATTGACTTCACATTAGGCAAAATTCAAACGTCATATGCAAGCATTCAGCCATATTCACTTTTGACTAGTGCTCACGTGAGGTGAAAGGACGTTTTGCATTCTTTGTGACCGCTTATTTTTGGCGAGAAATGGCTGAAACGGATGTGTTTTGGTTTTTGTTTTGGGGAGGGGCAGTTTTGTCATACTAGAAGATGAATCGCTCTTTCCTGACCAAAAACGTCTTGTACAAACTTTGACGCTTGATATCATCTCCACTTGTTCTATAGTGTTATGGAAATTCGTTCTAGGCGGGCTTTATCGACATGCAATGTTATGCGTTTCCAAGACACAAAATACGAGTCCCGCACAATTTTCTGAAATGCCCAAAATCAGTTAAGTGATAAATCGGTTTCTTGTTAGCTTTTCTTGGTTTATCAATATGTATATATTCTTGTTACAAGCCTTACATCAAATTTTACAGAAATCCCCAGCGAAATCTAGCTGAATTGAACTCCAGTAGTTCTGGTAGATAACGGGCATTGTTCGGCTTACTGAGAGGAATTACATATCAGTTCATCATCTGTGTTCGTAAGCATGTCTATTACTATTTGAAGGTAACGTTGTTTTAACGATGACCACCAGCTGTTTGAAAGTTGCAGCTAACCCCAAGTGCGACCTACACTGTGGAAGGATTTTCCTCTTCAGCTCTTACGTAATCCATGGAATTCATTACGTTTGTGGTTACAGGTATTTACGCAAGATCAAGCGCCGTCTTGACATGCCTGTCAGGGAACATTTGCTTAAAACTGTTCAGTAACTTCCTAGGTCGGGTTTCCGAAAGGGTTATCACTAAATATCTCCAGAACGCCGTAGTCGATGCAAGCCTAATAATGTTCTTCCGGGTGTAGCAAAATGCAACATCATTCAACGAATTGACATGGATAGTTATTCATCGCCCGTGACGTTGCTTCAACAGTCAGGCCTGGCATTGATTTGTGTACACTGCTCGTATAGGGATTCCACTGAACCATAATACCAAGTGGTCGTTTTATGGAAATGACATTTTTACTAAGCTGGCGATCGACGTCTGGTGTAATGTTATTTTTTCTCTGGTTCACATACTGCCCTAACTTAAAAAGGATCGTCTACACCTTACTATACGTACTTTTAACCTGTTGATCTTTCGGGCCGGTTGTCTTTTGTCTTTCTGTTTCAGTAGTAAAACATATTTTGGCGAACAATCTGGTCTCGGTTATGCATCATCGAGCCAATTACATAACACTTTGTCTCATCATAATTGTCAAGCGAGCAAAATCAAGAGAAACTAATAACATAAATAGGTCACGCGGTTGC
>LOND01006538.1:3664-17704 GCA_014220965.1 Paragonimus kellicotti
TTTGATCCGAATAGCGACTGCCAAACTGGAGCCCACTAGCGAGGTTTTCCTACACAGCGATGAATTACTAGCCATTGTCGGTAGTCTTCAGATAAGCATTTTCACAATGGTACAAGCTAAGTCACTGTTGAACATGCACGTCTTACAAGCTTTTCCGCACTCCTGGTGATTGATCACTCGATGACGTGGTCGTGTTAACGTAGGAACCCACGCTATCAAGAAGCAGATACGGAGAATTAACTATGCAGCGATTCAAACGCTGTACCACCAGCGTAAGAAAGATGCTGCATTTGCAGTTTTCTCTGGCAACTGGAGAACTGCCTACAAGATGAACCGCGGCCTCCCAGATAGTTCCAACGAATACTGGTCCGAGGTACTATCGGCTCATCCGCACGTTGATGAGCGACCATCTCGCTCGATTATGCCTCCGGACTGGTCTCTGGTCGATCCGATTACTGGAGAAGTATCTCGCACCTTAAAGAACATGCAAAACACCGCTCCAGGTTTGGACAAACTTTTGCCCAAGCATTTGAAGCGCATGAAAGCTGATGCCTTGGCTGGATACTTCAACCTTTTCCTGCTAACTCAAGGTTGTCCAATCCACTTATGCCGCTCTCGCATCACGCTTGTACCCAAAGTGAACAATCCTTCATCTCCCACGGAGCTCAGACCAATAGCCGTATCTTCAACGTTGATACGTTGTTTTCACAAGATATTGGCTGATCGTTGGAATGCGCGTCTAAAACTGCCCGCTCTTCAGTTTGCATTCCTACACCGTGACGGTTGCCTCGAGGCGACCTCACTGCTTCATGCGCTGCTTCGGAACTCATGTACCACGTCTTCAAGTCTGTGTGCGGCCTTTATCGACGTGTCCAAAGCGTTCGATTCTATCTCACAGGATTCAATTATCAGATCGGCCCAAGCTTTCGGTGCTCCTCCACCTCTAACACATTACATTGCCGATTCCTACCGAAATGCTTCCGCCACGCTCAATGGCTCCGTTCTCCGGTGCCAGCGCGGTGCCAGCGCGGTGTTCGCCAGGGGGACCCACTGTCTCCGCTTCTGTTCATTATGGCAATGGACGAGGTGCTGTCACTATCTCGACCGGAGCTTGGCTACCAGTTCCACGACACACTGGTCAGCGGTTTCGCCTACGCCGACGATCTGATCCTTCTAGCCGAGAATCCCACGCGCCTCTCCGAGAAGCTTGCAGCCGCCGCTAGTGCCATGGAACTATCCGGGCTGAAGATCAATACACACAAGACGAAGCTCATGGTCATCCGTGGTGACCAGCAACACAATGCTTCTGCTATATCTCTGATGAGTCTATTCACTTCGGCCCGGACACTATCCATTCACTATGCGCCTCTGACACGGTGACCTATCTGGGTATCCCGTTCACCTGGAAAGGTAAAGCATTTACTAATCACCGTCTGCAACTTCATACGATGTTGGAAGAGACCACCAAAGCACCTTTGAAGCCGCATCAACGCCTCGAGCTCCTGAGACAACATCTGATCCCGAGGATGAATCACTCATTGGTGTTGAGCCGAGTCCATCGTAACACCCTCAAGGCTATGGACTGTACGATTCGTCAGTCTGTTCGACAATGGCTCCGCCTTCCTAAAGACACACCAATCAGCTACATCCACACTCCAATTCGTTTGGGTGGTCTGGGCATCCCGAGTTTGTCCACCACTATTCCCATCTCGCGCAAATCTCGAGTGGAGAGACTTCTCTCCAGTCAGTGTCCAGTTTTGCGGAATGTGGTCAAAGATGATTCGTTTGGCCCTATCCTGAGGGAGATGAACGTCCCGGTACGCGTACATGGTGACAAACAAGGAGAAAGCCCACGCGGCGTGGATGATAAACTCTACCATTCGCTAGATGGCCGTGGTCTTCAGGAAGTGTCACGCTCTCCACTTTCTAATCGTTGGCTGTTCAATCCAGGCCGCATCTTCCCCAGAATCTTTATTCGTGCCATCCAGCTCAGATGTAATCTCTTGCGGACCAAAGTCCGAAATTCACGAGGTGGCCGAAGTGACCACTCAGTTCTCTGCCGTGGCAACTGCGGTCAACCAGAAAGCCTTGCTCATATTCTGCAATCATGCTGGATCACCCATGACGTGCGTTGTGCTCGACACAACCGCGTGGCCAAAGACCTGGCGAAGCGACTGCGCAACTTGGGCTATACAGTCTTCGAGGAATTGCGAGTACCAACGACGAGCTCGTTCATCAAACCCGATGTGATCGCGGTTCGTGACGGTGCTGCTGTGGTGCTCGACATTAGTATAGTGGACGACTATCGAAGCCAACTTGCCTGGACGGACAAGATCGCGAAGTACAGAACCGATTCTCATAATGCCGCCATTCAGTCGGTCCTCCATACTTTGGGCTGTGATGTGAACTCTGTCTCTCACTCACCTGTGATCATTTCTTTTCGCGGTATTATATTTCCACCCTCATGTAGCGCCATTCTTCGACTGGGACTGCCCTCTTACGCAGTCACGGATTTATGTCTACTGACTGTTCTAGGTTCCCTAAAAACCTACGACACATTTATGCGGGGAACCTGGCGTTAACTGTTGCCACCTCTCTGACAGTTGTCTCATTATGAAGGGCATTTTTCCGTCCCGATGCGTGAGCCTTGACTGTGATAGCACCCATGTGCCCTGAAGAGCCTTTGATTTTGTGAGACTGTGCATTTATACTATTTTCGTTTTTATGTATTTTTTTCACTAAAGCCCGTTCGTCTCGTACCACACAAGTAATTTTTTTGATTACTGAACTATTAACGCTTGCAATTCTTGTGAAAGGACTCGTCAACTGTTCAATGTTGCTAACTATGCAGCGTTCCAAATTTGACAGACAGCCTGTTTTTATATTCACCTTTCTACATATCTGTTACTTGATTTTGGTGTCACCGTTTGTTCTTCCTTTGAACGAAGATGTGTATATTGCTCTTCAAAATAAACGATATAGTAAGTAAGTAAGTAAGAGCACATGTTGCGCAGCTCAGTTCTATACATTAATGTGTGTTTGCATGCGCCTGTATACAAGCTGATGATGTGCTGTTATCTTTTGTCGTTTATCATTTCTAAGTTCGACTGGTGGACAATCACTCAAGTTTGACAGATGTCCCTAGGTTGGATTGTTTGATTGTCCCACAGTACACTGTTATACACAATGTGGGTTATCAAACCTATGTCAAACGTAGATCAATCAACCATACGATAACTGATGTTCCACTTAAAATTATACGATAGTCCGGTCCGAAGCGGACCTGGTTATTGACCACGTGTGTTCTTCGGCAATTTACCGTTTGAACTACATACGTTTGCGAAATTGAAAAACATTTCGTTGAGCTTAGAAACGATACACAGTAGTCTGTCACTAAAATGGACTTTTTTCTACGTTGGAAATAGGCTCTTATTTGAAAGGGATTCTACCACTTCCTTCAGATACAATATTCTTTGATCACAAAAGTAAACAGTCTACATAAGTAAATGGTATCATAATATGTAATTTTTAGAAGAATACTTATTGGTTCGTACAATCCCTTATTCTGATTTTCATCAACGTGTGTTGCAACTACTTCGCAATTGGTTGAAAGTTGGGCTATAGGCTGTTCCACAACAAACATACAGATCTACTCACAAAAACGAATAAATCTTGTGATAGACACACCCAAAGGTTTGTTTTCCGTAACAACCTCCTCGCTGGAAGTTTTATAAACATGCCCGCAGTGACATACGTATCATTTTTTTTCGTCCGTCTGGTATAACCTGCGCATGAGAACTATCAGCAAACGAAACGTCCTATATGATGCATAAACGAAAATCTGCATATCCGTCTGATGTACGACCTATGAAAATTCCAGCCTTGGAAGTTGCAATGCCAATCGTTGATGACTTTGATTCTCCTATGGCACAATCAGTTTTCCGTACTGCTTTCAAATGGTTTGAAACATTGGTAAATCCGTGGAACGATTTACAGACAAAAGGCCATCTGCGCAGTTGTTGACACTTCTGAAACCTCATCGATGTTTAATGTCCAGTTGGGTGACTGTGTCGCGCTTTGTGTAAAAGGTGTTCATCAACGTCAATTTTTCTTTTGTGAGTATTCGATCATGTGACTTGTTGATTTCCTTTTGTTATGCAACTTACCTTTACGAACTCTTAACCTGATTTACTTTCATTATCTAAGACCTTTATTTCAAAGATGGAACTGTATATCTCTCTATAGGTTAAGGAGTCACTGGGGTTTATGCTTCTGACTTATGGAGAGCAAGTCCAACGGTCACGTCGTATTCGGTTCTTGACTTTCAAATTAAGTGACCTTCGAATGACCACTGCCAGCTGAATTCTGAACGTTGAATGTGTCAGATATCGTTTGTAGCCGGCAATTTCTGCAGACATACAGCCAAAAGTCTGGCAAACTTGATCCACTTACTTTATCCAACAAAACAGTCACAGTCACCTTCATTTGTGGGTGTAACATTACTTGACTGTCGCCGAAGGTTTTCCTACTGTTTATTTTCCTATGGAACAAGCACCGGTGTCGTAGAAAGCCGCGATGTTAAAGTTTACGTCGACGAGGTGAAGCAACCAAAATGTGTGCAACTTCAAACGAACCACGTGAATTAACGAACTTAGAAATTGTAAGGTAACATTTTTTGAAGTATCATCTGGTAAGTTGAAAATGTAACTTGCAATCCATACAGGTCAGTGTTGTCAGTCAGCTTATTCAGTACAGCTTGCAAGACTGTATTATACAGAATAGTATAACATTGTCACTGCGTGCTCTAGGTCGGTCAACTATTCATGTATATTAAAGTTCAAATTGATATTTTTGTCACCCGAAGAAACACTGGATGTCACTGAATGTGTGTTCATAGTCATAACCCTTGAAAAGAGCATAGTTATAACGATCTAATACATTTAGATAAATGATACATGACAAGTTGGATGAATATTCCTCTAAAACTTGTGGTGGAGACACTATTAGTGTCCATCTAAGGTTTACTGACGAAAATTCATCTATGTTTGTGACGTAGAGTTTATCACATGACCGATAAATGTCACGGAATGTTTGAATATGACACAACATTGACAGTATGAGTAAGTCAGAAATCCTGGCTATTTTGACCAAACAGTAATTTCCACCGATTATCCCAAATATGTATAAACCAAAATCGGGTTGGTTGTTACACGAGTTATATGAAATATAGCTTTTTACCCTATACATCATTAGTGTTGTTGCCTTAGTAAATGTTCCGTTTTTTAATTCATGCTCTTAAGAGTGGCACACAATCTAGTCTCCACAAGGAACAATAACTAGTAGTTAGCAATTTGTTAAGAGGTGGTGAATCAAGAAAACTGTTGTTCTTTGAAAGTGATCCGAGAGAAAAGCATACGTCACAATGACAAATAATTCATCCACTTTAGTATAAACGGAAGTGGTAACTTCAACAACATGGTGTTGAATGTACATCACTCAAATCAGAGAAAATACTTGAGGATAAAACACTCACAGCCCAGTTTCTGTTTAACCCACGCAGGAAGCGGCAACAGAAAACAGTCACATACTAAGAAAATGGTGGATTGTTACAGAAGAACGTTGTTAGTAAACTAACAACTAGTGAACGAGATGATGAAATCAAGATTAACATAAGGAAGCGATATGTACTTTTCACAAGAGAGTAACTGAAGAGTACATCACGTAGGTACCGAGTCAGTTCGTTGTATTCTCCGTCGATGAAGGTGGTGTTTTTAATGTATTACGTGGTTTTTCAATGAAAGATAGAAGTACCATTAATCCCTTAACTCAGTTTTACAGTAGCAAAAGTATTATCAATACAGAGTCTGTGAACTGGAGACACGGTCTCGAGCCAAGCAAGAGAGACGATTGTGAACTTGGGATGCAAATATCAACACTACTAAAGTGTAGTCGATATCTTTGACGCACAAGGATGTATCGACATCACTTCTGAGTTTCACGATGTTAATTGGAGATGTCCCAATGAGTTTCCATGGGTTTCAACGGCTAATTTGCATATGGACAAGGTTTGGTTGGCTCCTGCGGAAAGAGAGATCATAAATCAGTCGGGTACATGCAGCGAACGATGCCAGTCTCCCGGCTGACGAGAACTTACGTTGACACCACACGAAGGTTGCACCAACCCAAACTGATGACTATGTTTTGGGGGTAACATGGGCAGAGAACCGTTTGTCAAAGTGCGGTATCAGTGTGCGTCCTTCATCATACGGACATATACGAACCCATTGCTGTTTGCACACATCCAAAGCATCGTTTGTACAGAACAGTGGTGTTAACTTGCACCTCAGTCAACCTGGCGACCAACTGCGATTGTTCCATGAACCATGCTGATCCATGCTCTCTCCATCCGTAGAAGTCGCCCAAGCCCTACTTGTGTGCACGTTAGTCGTGTAATCTGCTTAGCCACTGAAACCCATAGGAACCCCTCGAGACATACTGAAGTGACATCGTGATAAGTGACAGTGAACTCGATGCACCTTAAATCGGAAGTGATGTTGTGCACCAAAACCGAGTGGTGAACTATTAAGCTTGACGTCGATGCACAACTACCCACATGATTACCATACATATCACTTGTTAAGGGACAATAATGAACTTTCTTTTTGAAGTGCGTTTCCTGTCTTACCGGTCTCCTGGACACTATTTGTCAAATCGGGTCGAATGATGCTTGATACCTCAGTAGTGTGACATAAATCCATCACAGCAGTGCTTGAGTAGGGTACGCAATGCTACCTTTCTAGTGACAAATATTCATAATCACCTAAATTTTGTGTGGCGAATTTTAGTCTACAGCTCTAGGCGAATATGCTGAAAGTTCGAATCGTACGCAAGCACGATGATTTTTGAATGATCGGTTTGCCGCGGGTGCCCCACGGCAGCATCCTTATGGACAACATAACATGGGCGGACACTTGCCAGTCTACGAACCTTCACAGCGTACAGCTGGGTATTGACTGAAACAAGTTGCAAATGAGTTTCTTTTATTTGGAATTTAGCATTTTATCAACATCAGAGTGACTACAAGATTGTCGAGAAATTACGAGGAAGAGGCACTTAGAAAACCAACTAGACATGAACTCAAGTTAGTAACGGTGCTGATATCGTTGCGTTATTTTGAAGCCTTTGAAATAGAAACTTAGTGGCATCGCGGCTCGCTAGGCAACCTGTTTGGCAGCATGTTCCTCAAAGAGATCAATGCTTCGCATTTCTCTTAGCAACAGGCAACAACAGCTTCAGAGAGGAGAGGGAGCATACACAAGAATACGAACTTGTGGCTGAATGTGTAGTGACCAGCGGTCGTGTGGCTTCTCTAAGGATCCCGGCTGCAACCGTGTTTTCCCGCTTGTTTGTTCTGTACGCATGATTCTGTGTACGCCTGCTATAGGAGGCCTGATATGAACTCAGTGCCACTTTCTTCAGTCGTGCAACTAATTGCACGCAGTGAACGCTTGTCCTTTTCCTAACGACTCATCTACTATTCCATTCTTCAAGGTCGTTTAGCCCGAACCTTTTCGAGCGTTGTTTAACGCACTCGAAGGTTCCACGCACTTTTCGCTTGGCGCGCTTTTGAGTGCCGCCGAGTGGGCGGTAGCCCACCTCGCGCTTCTTTTCTTTCTTCTCTTGGTTGCTGCCGTTGGTCCCAGACTAGGCTAGAGCTAACTACTTATCATATTTCCAAACATTGCTGGAAATATACGGTTTGTTTCTAAACCCACTGCGTTTTCTAGTGACACCTCACTAAAAGTCACTCGTCCATACTTTCATCAGCAAGGCAGTAGAACATGTGGCATTTTACTGGATCCTGTCCAGGGCGAACGGCTCATGAGACTGTCCAGGTTCTGGATAACAGAAAATAACGTGGTGTTACTTGAGTCCCGCCCGTTCCACAAGCAAAGTTAATCAGGATTAGAACTATTAGTAAAACTCAATTCGCACAACGGGAACCTTTCTGGTATCTCCTCTTGTCCTTACTCATAAGATAAAAGTGTAACATCCATGCCATGGATTGACCGCACTTCATTTGATTGCTATGTGTCATTAAGTCTGCTATAGAGGTGTCTACAAGGACGGAACTCCTAGTAAGCATGGTCCTGTTAGTCGAAGAAGTACACAAGCTGGTTATCGGGTGTCGGGTACTGTTAGTTTTGAACCAAAGGTTGATGCTCTTAATTCAAATTTGGAAAATCTGGTCACTTTATAGATAAAAATATTATCGTTCTGGGACGTCTTATCGAATTAAATATAGCGTACCACTTAAATACGCACAATTTACAGCCCATTTATCAATTATCATGAATTGGAGATTCTAACTTGGGGTCATGTCAAGTTGGTACTCGGTTTAGCTCGAAAACTGTTATCAATCTGCAGTTCTACTTTTCCGTCAGCGGAAGTTTCATTATGAGAAAAGCAGATTGAAAAATGACTGCTCCGTGTATTTTCCAATGAGACAGTTGACTTGTATGGTAGATCTGGTTAATTATGTGTCATGACCGCCACGCAGAGCAAGTCTCAGAGTCATCACTTCCCAAGTTAAGACCCTTACCACCTTCTGCGTTATTGATTGGAAATATCCACAGATGTTTCATCATATCCCAACCAACAAAGCATCAGCATTCATAAGATTGTTGATATCCGTGTACATTTGTTTTATAAATCTTTCGTTTCATTAGTTGTTGACCGCGTAATAGATATTCGGTGTTTTGGTAAATCTTGATAGGCTTAAAACTTGAATACTCGAATGCGTGCGTGTGTTGAGAAAATATATATTGCATACGAATAACGTAAACAATGGTGAGGAAAATGTGTTGTGTTTGCGAACCACTGATAATATTGGATTGTTTTACGTGTTTTGTTGCCTGTCAGTACGGCCTGGTTTGTTTTGACACAATAATTATATGCGACCTACATTAAGACCCAAAAACTTGTTACAAATGATATCTTCACACCACTTTCAATTATGATCACATTCCCAGTTAATTCCGTCGAATACTTGTACTTCAGATGAATCGCAGTCTACCTGTACAAACAAGGACGCCAGAATATTCAAAGTTTCATATTCTACGACTTGCCATTCAAAAGAAAACAAGCCCGAAGACCGGTGATTTGCAAGCCACTCAAAAAGTGCAACACAGTTAATTTCTAAGTTTCTACAAAACAATTTCGTTTAAGAAGATTCACACGTTAGATCGCAGAATCTACATTGAGATAGGAACTTTCAAAACAAGCAATAACTTCAAGTTTTACCCTTGCTACGGCTGGTCGGTATTGTTAATTCGGGCTAAGACTGCGCTTCAAACTTCGGTCTACGTTGTTAGCCCTAAAGCACTGTTTGGAAGCCAGAATGAAACTGACGATTTCGACTTGATTGAGGCGTTCACCCTAGGAAGTGGTCTGTTTGAGGTAGCAGACAGCAAATGTATCGTCTTTCGGGAAGATAGCAGAACTTGAAATCAACACACCAGTAACCATAGTTAAATGATTTCTCATGATTATCCGGCCGTGTCTTGAATGAGTTAGATGGCGCAGCAGTCCACACAGTTGTCTCTCAAAAGAATGATCACAATTCACGTCACGGTCGTGATGTTGATATGCACTACTGACCAACTCAAACTGGATTCAGACTAGATGTAGTGCTTCGTTTCAGTAGAGATTGGATGGAAGGTCTGTGTGATTACGAAAGTGATAATCACAGATGCATGATATTCAGTAAACAGTAACTAGACCGAAAGTTAGTTGAGACTATGACACCCTATAAAACAGCACTGGAGAATACTAATTCCGAGGATCCACGAATCTAAGCTGAAATCTATACAAGTGTGTTTCCGTTTAACCTCGAAGATTCTCAACTAAATAGTAGAGACATTATGCATGTTTGCTGGAGTCCATATAGCCGAATAAATCCAATACGCAATGCCAAGGATTGATTGGCCAGCAATTCCACAGCCAATCACGTCTTGACTAAGCTCGGACGTTGTCACCAAGAAATGCATAAAACGCTAATTGTGCCAAAAAACGCACTATCTGTCAAGCGAAGACGTAGACGCCGTATTGATTCAGAAAGAAAATGGCACGAGAAGGAACATTACTTTTTGCCTCATCTGTCCGCCCAGGACGCATGAATGATCGGGTGCTAAAGTTGGCAAAAAGAAGACTGGAACTGAAAGGACACTCGGTGACGAATTGTCGGTAAGTTCAACTTGGAGCCTTGGTAAGATCACGTTAACATAGTGGACACTAGGAGTTAGACTGAAATTTGAGTTTTACATCAGCTGATTATGTAATCATAATACAGGATAATTCTTTCGAATTTGGTGAACATTACTTACGGTTTGTTTGATTACATTTCTTCCTTCATCCTAGAGTTCAAGCACCTATCGGTTCTGCCGATGTAACTTTCGCCGCAGTTACACACAAATTGATAAATACAGTGTGAGTTGGCGCCAATAGGTTGCTCTCCCTTTACTGAAGGTAACGGTAGCTTACGAGTTCGTTCAACGACTACGATTTCAGCCGCATTGTATGCTCGCTTAATGGAGGCGACGAGACGTTTTGTTGTTCGAAGTGAAGAAGTGTCACCTTTGAATGGTAGTTCAATGTAGACCTTCTTCTTCCCAACCGTAGAAACCTTGTCTACTGGCTGTGTCTGTTGATACATCTCAGCGGATACCCATTATCCTGCAACGTGGTTGTAAGCAGTCGAAGTTCATCAGCTAAACATTCTGATGAACAAATGCGTCTGGCACGCGTAAACAATGTTCTGACCAATGCTCGCTTGTTCTTCATTGGTGTAAAGCTTGTGAAGTGAGTGTACTGACCAGTCCAGGTGGGCTTTCGATACACATACCTTCTTACTGATCCATCATCCTTGCGACCGATGAGGATGTCTAAAAACGGTAGGCATCCGTTCTTTTCCAGCTCACAGGTGACTGTCAGATTAGCATGACATACGTTGAACCGGTTTACCATCTCATCGATCGTTTGCGAAGATTGCGCAAACATGAGAATGTCATCCACATAACGTTTGTACAACGGCAGCGACGAAATGTCTTGAGCCATTCGCCTTTCTACCATCAGCATGAAAAAATCCGCTAGCATCCTCCCTAATGGACTCTTCGTGGTGATTTGACTTATTTGGGCTTGACCGCATTTTTACTGATGCACGATCTGAGAATTATCTACAACCGGCCTAGTGGTCTTCAATGCGGATATGTTTAATGATCGTTGTAAGACATAAATGCAAAGAATTAATCCTTCCTAATGTGTACAATGGATTCCTAGATAGAATGTTCACACATGTGCCTCTGAAATTTAGGAGTTTCATGGATTAGACCCTTTGCCTTGATATCGTTGAGTTGAAAACTATCCTTTGAAAGATATACTCATGGCTTGAGATCAGCAACCGACAGTACTAAATGATCATGGAATTTGCCTATTAACGGTGAACGTGCTATTAATATGTGATAAACAGCAATACTAAACGGTAGTATTGATCAACTGGTGGTCCGTCGCCAAACGTTTCAAACTCCGTTTTGACTATAGAAATTTGGAAGTAACAATGATGTAATCTGAATAACACATCAAGATGACAACAACGAAGGAGCCAATTTATTTCACACTATTGTCAACTGTTGTCCGGAGGTTGGCATCATTTCCATTCTTGAGTAACATCTAAGACTACACTCACAGCAGTCGACGCCAACATCTAGACATCAAAGGGGAAAGTCCGCTGTGAAGGTTGAACATGGTCAAATCTGTTTCGTCAGCGTAATGTTCACGCTTGTGTCTCTAATGAAATGTCTTTTCTTGCTTTAGTTGTATTGAACTTTAACTTCCACGAACCAGTTTTACGTGATGTTTTCATACTATCGTTTTTCCTACATTTTTGGACGCGCGGGAAAGTTTGATGTAATGTAGTAAATATTGTTTCGTTCTGCACGTTGCAAGTGATTTTCAGATTGTTACACTGGATATAAATATCAACTTAGTGGTCAATGCTCCAAGAATACAAGGATGAGGGTTTTCTGTTTGTACTGGTCCTATTGTATCACATATCAGTGAGTGGTTTAATACGACCCTCATTCATATCGATAAGTTCATTTTGTTTTCTATTTAAAGAACCCATGTTCTACCATTGTAATTGTTTCTGTAACTACAGTCAAATTGACAGAGGAAATGCCTGATAGTGCACACAATTGCACATGGTCCGAAAAGCTGTAGGAGTTAGTAGTTGTGAAAGGTCAAACTAACTTCGAATCATATGAGCAAAAGTCATTTTGTTATGCAAACAAACTAATTTCATGAAAAGATCGTTTAAGACCGCTTTCTTGGCTGTTTCCATGATTGGGTCCTTCTTGAAATTTCCAGTTACTGTAATGTGCAAAGATGTTCCGTGGAGAAATAAACTATGACAGAGTCCAGTTAACATATCAAGGACCCTTTTTGCTTATGACATTCAACGATTCTTGAAGTCAGTATGTCGATGCTCAACTGTGTGACTGAACGTCTTTTCTCCCAATTTAGATTCACACTAGTCTGGAGACAGCAATCCAAGCCATAGGTCAGTCAGGTATCTTAACTACCTCATGCGAATTCCAGCTGATTAGATTTACATCGACACTCAACGTAGAGGTATCAGTCTGTGTGCAGGCAGGAGCCTCAAACAAAGGCTTTCTCAGGCAAAGATTGTTAGAAAAGGACATTTTACGTTATTTTCAACATAACGTTCAACTCTAAATGTTTCAGTATATTCCAACGTAGATAACGGCTATAATTATAGGAACGGTGATTTCGCGTTATGTATACTTTTAAGTAATTAACAGAATGAGGTTGGACGTGCAATACTGTACTAGCTTACGTGTGTATTCGGTGTCATCACGTTGGCCAGGTGTGCAGACTCGAACGACAGTTGTTCAATTTGAAAAGCGCCGGAACTGTCCGGAATCCATAATCTGTTTTTGTTCCTACTCGTTTCCTATTACAGTTCATATACTTTTTATTTTAAGAGTTTTTCGTGAGTGAGTTTCAGCTACCTAATCATCGAAAACTCGTTTCTGTTTCGTCGATTATTGATGTATTTTCATTTCTGCTGGCATGACAACCTGGAATGTACAGATGACTGTAGACAACTCATCTATCAGCAAATGCCTCAATACCGACAACTGAGCTGATGATGTTCTACATACTAACCACCTATCTTGAATTCTATTTTGCAAACTTCCTCAGTGATGTTTCACTGGAAGCCTTGTAACGTTTATTCGTTTTGTACATCATTTCAGATCCACTGCATGTTGACCTACCTCTGATCACAAATCCGTGGCATTTCTACGCGAATCCCAAAGAGGAAGCTCCGGAAGAGTTGAAGAAACTGTTTGAGCTAGTAAACTCAGCGGATCGTTTTGTTTTCACCACTGCCGAATACAATCGATCGATTCCGCCAGCCTTGTCTAACTTGATAGACTATTTGCCGCACGCAGCTTTTGCCTACAAACCGGCTGGCATTATTGCGTACAGTGGTGGTGAGTAGACTGAAAAATTATTGCTACTTTATGTTTTAGCAGGTGCCCATTTTCCCAGACTTGTTCTGGAATCCGACTGATAATCATATACTTCACCATCAGTTCAATTCCAATCGAAACACATCTGAGGCTCAATGTCCTTTGAAAATCGATTTTTTACAGACTTCATTGAACCTGTGAAACACGACAAAAGCAACTAGTAACTGAGGCACCATAGTCTCATATCAGCTGGATCTGTGTTTAGGGTTTCCTGAAAACGTATAGACTTTTCGAGTGACAACAATCACAAAACCTCAAGTTCTGAGCAGTGAACAAGTATGACCTGCGTTATGTTCAAAGGCTGTCAAGGTTCCCGATGTGCACTGGATTCCTTAGATGAACGTATTCAACAGTTACTACAGGACGATAAAACCAAGTTTAGGAATGGGTTCACCTAAGCCAACAGATCACAATAAATAAACGTATT
>LOND01006541.1:0-17495 GCA_014220965.1 Paragonimus kellicotti
GATCAGGGAAAAAAGCCTTCTGTTATTTACATATAGAAAGGCTGTTCCCATCTCTTTTGACTATTCGACCAAGTAGTTCTCATGCTTTTTACACAGGCTTTTAGTCAGTTTTTGTTTAAGTTCTCGACAGTCGTCATCATATTCAGAACCAGATGGGATCGAGCGACGCTTGTTCATAAGGTTTATCGACGCGACGGAAATCCAGTTCTGTCGCAACCGAACAGCTCCTTCGGAACATACCTCTTCACAGCATGCCTTTCATACCTGCTGCGATTTGCTCCCAGTGTTCGTTAAGTTCCTTCACTTTACTCGAACTGGATGCTTTGTTCACCAGTTTTCCGTGGTAAGTGTTCTTCACGCTCTCTTCACTCGGGTGCCAGTTAGTTATTTTGCATTTACGAGCGTATGTCCTCTGGGCAAATGACAAAAAACGGGCACGCACAACAGCATGGTCCGAGTCCAGGTGGTTGCTCCAAAAGGCACGACAGTCCTTAACAGAGTGGCGCCACCTGTAACTGACTGCTATATGATCCAGTTGTGTCCACGGCTGAGAAACACAAGGAGAACTCTATGTAACACAGTGCTTCTTCCTGTGTTGGAATGCAGTGCTCGAAATATAGAGACCATGAGGATGCGTACAACTGTAGCAGTCTGTCGCCACTGTCAGTGCGTTGTGCCCGGTCAATTCTACTCTGCAGAAAGACGACCAAACTGAGCATTAAAATCGCCGATTGGTATGACGATGTCTGAGTGTTTAGTCTGAATCAGAAGGTCGACGAGGGCGTCATAGACGCATTGTTGGTATCATCCGAACAGCTGTCCGTTGGAAGCATACGCCGATATAATGAATACACAACACTTTTCTGATTTGCGTCGACAGACTTTTACCGATGTCCTGAGTTCGTCAGCACACAAGCGACTGTTCAATCGAGTAAACATTGTTCTGCTCTGGAACTCAGTGCGATTCCGATTCAAGCCTGATTACGAGATTCACTTTCGGCGTTATCCACAGACCCGAAGAGAGAAGCACTTGAATCGACAGTTATCTAGAGGTGAGCTCAAGTGAATAACGGTGCTAGAATCGTAGACTCGCGTCTCCGACACGCAGCACATCAAGCTCCAGATGTGAGACAGTACTTGCCGAAACAGCTTGCTGACCGACTTGTCGGAGAGTGCGGACATTGAAGGCGCCAATGTTTACCAGTTGTCTTGGCCTCAGAAAACAATTATCGCCCGAAAGTACATGGAAAGCAGAAAATTTGAGGGACAAGATAGAAGAAGAAAGTCATGATGGGTAAATAATGCCACTGTCAGAAAACAATGAACTTCTAATACTTCCCGGTCGTTTATGTCCGCGGAAAGGGGTTGACTTGAGGGACCCCACTCCAAGTCTCTGACTCAAAAGTCTGACCTGCGAGACAACAGGATACAGGGTTTTCTTGGGGACCCTACCCGGAGCCAATGACTCAAAAGTCTGACTCACTTGGTAGTGAGGGGCTTGCCTAGCCCGAGGGCGCAGTGAATGAAGACAATGGTTTCCAATTCCGAGCACTGTTGATGTATTGGAAGCTACATCGGATTACACTGAATGTTTTCCGACCGTACTGGATTACACGGCAGTGGTCATAGTCAAGTTTGAAGATTCCTGTTCAAATCCCCTCATTCGCGATGCGAAGGAAAACAGTACAACTATTGAAAAAATAGTTCCGCTGTACGCTCATAGGATCATGTCTCTACCGAAGCACTCCTGTGCGGTGAGTAGTGTAATTTAAAACCCTATGATACAACCCAACAATAGTCCAAATCTAACCAGATCACGAATGAACCCGACCTAGTAACGGGTACTAAGCCTGTTATACGGGACGACGTGACGAGGCACGTCAATTGATGCCTTACCTAATTCACAGATTTCAAACATGAAGTCCTAAATTCCTCAATACAATAAAACATTCAAAATGAATTAATTTGATGAAAGTAGCGTTTCGAAAGTATAAACGCTGGCAACGTCAAATAAATGCAGACAAACAACGACTTCCGTTTACGAAAGGCTTTTGTGTTAAGTTTCAAACTGATAATGCGCAAGACAGTGGAAAATGAGTCCGGTAGTGGGGGAACAAGATATAATTAAAAGAAAGAGACTCACCGTAACAACATCGGTAACAGGTCCGATCTTCCGGTTCGAGAATTGATTGACAACAGCAGGCGCGATAGACACGTGGGCAGCACGGTGGATGAAAATTGGTCCACGAGCGGTACAGGTTTGGGCATCCCTAAAAATTGAGCTGCGAGGCTAAAAACAAACCAGCAATTTAGAAGAAAACACCATAATTACACAAAGGTACAGATTAGGTTTTATATCAGGCCAAATGATAATGTTAACACTGTAGTTTGTAACGATGAAAATATTATTTCAAAAAAGAATATGTGAGCACCTGAGTAACGATCGTTTCAATGCAGACGATCTGCTAACTGCGAGATATTACTCAGTCGACGTTTCCATACCTTAGTTAGAAAAACTGAAGCAAAAAAGCGAATAAGGTTAATGCTTTATCTATGATCAATGTGACACGTTCGACCCCATAGTCGCGACTTTACCTAAAAGGGCGCAAATACTATCACCAAACCACTGGAAAGAGAAGATACTAAAAAAAACTGTGAATAAGAGCCACGCCAGTTTGTCCACTATGGTCATGCGGACCGCGAATGGCTAAGTTTAACAATCAGTGAATCAGTATACGTACACACATCCGAACACACACACTTACGGTGGACCAACAGCAGCTCGACGCACAAACGTAATCAATATCTCCTCGTTGGCTAGCAGACGCTGGATTAACCGGAGTCCAGAGGCAGTAGCTCGAAGCATACCAGTAGGTGGACCGTCAATCAGGGGGAATTCTAGTATACGATGCAGACCGACTTCAAGCAAGCCGGTTATCTGTGATGCATGAGGAGGGAATAGATGCATAGTAGTTAAGCATCATCATCACATAGTAGTTAAGCACAAGTGAACAACAGGACGAAGGTGTCCTACAATGATTCATTTGAATTTACAGGTGCATGATTCGGCGATAAAATAAGGTCACTCTAAGGCAAGGTTTAGGACGAGAATGTGACAATTTTGAGTTATGCTGACTCAGAAGATGCACAAGAAGAAAAAAATGAGATAGTAAGAGAACGACTTTGGCAGGTCTGAACGACACAGGTTAGATGGAAACAGCTCCAGTTTGAAATGTTCTAATCTATGACTGAAATCTTACGTATCCAGCGTTTGTAGGTTTCGCCACCTGATCTCTGAAATACCGGTTTGGAGCATACAGAATGGTGTTGGGCTCGTAAGTATCCTCGCCTCTGCGTGACCGAACAAATCTACGAAATCAGTCGTAAACACAATGTTTTCAGCTTTTAACTGTTCGAATAGGTAGGAATAGTCTTCGACTGTTGTTGGCCTAAAAAGAAACACGCAAAAGCCATTTAAAAAATACATGAGAAAAACACAAACAGTCATTAAGAACACAAACATTTCATCCACTATCATACATCGTCATATCTGAACTCGTTCCTAATACTTGATGTGGATAATACAGCACAAGAACAAGCGACACCTCTGTACTCTGCTTAGCAGACGGATCAGAGGCGGTAGTGACCCGAGGCCACAGACAGCACCGCCTGATAGATATTTTCCAAACCCTACCAACCGCAATGAGTGACGAGGTGTACAGCAGACACTTCGTCGAAATACGGAGTACGTGACTCAACCAGCAAAAGCCATGTTTCCATTGTCGTGGTTATTGATAGCGTAGTTGAACATTCCAATAAGGTACTGTGGCGTTCTTTATGTGAGTTGGACTAACTTGGAACAAGACGCACGTTTATAAGCATATCCCACAGAGATCGGCAAGGCAGTGTTGAACGAACTGCATGCATGTATTGTAAACACTTTCCTAATGAACAGTTAAACAGTTCTACGATGTCACACATGATCAAAGTTATGGAAAGCCTTAAGTATTTACAATGTGGTCACGGACACCTCACTAATAAGCACACAAAACGCAGAGGTCATCACACAAGTGAGTACACTGAATAATACTCTCATTCGGACGACTTTTGACAGTCAAAATCAAAACGGAACAAATCCAATGTTGTGGTAATGGTACCTATTTTAACGGTCCAAAAACACGTTCCAAATAAACCAGCTCTATCACATAAATACAATAACAGTTTTCAGCCATAACCGTAGGTACTAGGGTTTAGGAGGTCGTTGCTTCAGATTACTGGTGAAGGCTAACTGGTGGAGATGCAAACTGATCGGATCACATGTTACTTCTGCTTTCAAACAAAGATGAATAAACAGCCAAAATGGAAACTATCAACGTGAACAGCTTCAACACAAATGACTGTTAGTACCAGAGCCGGATCAACCAGAAGTTCTAAACACGAAGCATTCGAAACAGATCAGCGACAAAAAACGGAATAGTAGCTCAAGTTATTATAGATGCTTTCCGCCAGGTGTGAGCAGTATGGCAGTAACCAGCTCACGTGCAACCTGGTGTGTCGCATGATAACAAACGTCGTACTGAAAACCTTACCTCACTAACGGGGAGGTCCCGAGCTGGAAGACGGAAACTCCCGTTACAAACGTATCGCTACAGAAGCGCTTCCAGAAGAAAAACAATTAACCGAACAATCCGTCTACATAAAAGATAGCAAGAAAGTCACCGAAACATTTAAAAGTCACAATGAAGTGCGAAACTCAGACCGTTCGGTCGAAAAATCTACAAAGAAAACTCACAGCCCGGAATAACGACGAATCGGAAAGCAGCTGTGTGGTCAGCACGAAACCCGGGTCGATTTGAGGCCAACCCACTGGAACGTGCAGTTGATTTAGCATCTCCGTAATTGTTGTCCGAAAGCGTGTCTGGTTTCCTTGTCCAGAGGACAGCTCCCACAGCGTGTTCAACAGAAGTGACGCCCAATCCGAGGATGATTTTGACGACGGGGTGAGATCACGGAACATAGCGAACTTGCTAGCCGTGACTGTCATTTTATCGGTAGGCTGTAAGTCCCGTTCATCGGATCTTAAACCTCGACTATCAGTGATTGTGACCGCCGCGGCTACCGCATCTAGACGACGAATAAACTGATCAACCAGGCCATCGAACAGAACAAGACAAGAGGCGGCAATGTCCCACTAGAGTAGAAACCAGATTAAAAAAACGCACGTCAAGAAGAAATCAGATTAAACAACCGAAATACCGGAAAAAACTTTTACTCACGCGTTCGTTATGGTCTCGGTAGACCCGCATGGTGTGTTTCAAAAATACCGTGTTGGTCAAAAACGAGACCAAAGGGACCAGTGCTTGTCCCTGTTGCAACGTGCTCTCGTCTTGGACGGAATCGCGCGGGACATCCGGGGACAAGCGTGTAGTATTGCTACCGTTCCAGAGACTATATATTAAATGGGGTGCGAGCACAGTGACGAAAGACAAGAATGCACGCGTGATCGGGTATTCTTCGGCACGTGGTTCCACTTCGTCCATTTCCGTCTGAAATTCGCAGAAAACAACAACAAAATGTATAACCATCTAGAAGCTGTTAGTAGTATGTGCGAGTTCAGACCAAATTTGATCAGCTACCAGCTGCATGACATGCGATTGCTCATGTGCACATGGAACCATGCGGACAGGTGTGGGAAAAACTGGAAAAAAGATATCAAAAAGAGGAGCGAGAAAACAAGGACGATTTTTGTAAACTCGAACAGTGTAAAGTATGGTAAGATAAGCAGCATGTGCTCAATGCTCAAAATTCGTCGGAAGCACACAACCGGTTTTTTTGCCACTCACTGGGTACACACACCCAGTGAACTTCGACCACACCTCCTAATATAGGAACGGCCAATGCTGAAAGTTGTAGATACTATTTTAACCCGCAAACACATACCATTTACCTTACTATACTTCACAAGATTATAATGCCATCTAGGAGCTTGAGGCAAACTGAGTTTCTGTACAATTTCAGTCAGTATTCTCAACACTGGCAGTGATCTACGGACTCCGCTAAGTTTGAGGGGAACGGCACAACTAACTAGTCAATGAGTATCTACACTCTTTAATATGTAGTGGCCAGGAATTGAACCCGTAACTTATTTTGAGCCCCAGTTGAAGTGTTCCCGCATTCTCAGCGTACCGTTTCGGGAAGCATCTTAGATACTGTAAAAGTAGATAATGCCTGTGACGTGTGACAACAAATAGTTACTGCCACTGAGTACCGATATTACGGCAATAGAACCGAGTAGTGACGGTCTCGTTAACTAGGGCGAGGCAGGCAGATGCGATCCATTCACAAATTTTCCAGTCAGAAACAATGTGAATTTGACTCCTCTTTTATATACACAAACGTAGAACGGTATCAGGTGATGCCAGAGTGAAAAGGATAGCCCAACTGTTTAAATGTGGAACCAATGACAAGCTTGAAACTATGTTTGAAAAATATAAACAGACGTGCCTCCACTTATCTTAAGAGATAATTTATGCAAGGGAAACCATAGTGGTGATGGATACTTTAAGGGTCTAGACGGCGAAAACAAAAGATGAACTTTACATTTGGAGGAAGAGCACACGTGCAACGTTAAAGGGAAGGATCACATGACGTGCGCTGAAAACAGACACAAAAAGTCCATCGTAGTTAGACAGCTTTCGAGTCCCAATAAGGACACTATGTTTCAACGTTACCCGGAATGAGTTAACAAAGAAAATGATTGAACATTTAAAAAAACTTCCCTAAATCGATCACCTTTAACAAGTGAAACAACACGCGCTCAGAATATCGTGACAGAGTTGATGTGCAGACGCTCGCTGAGGGGGACGGTGAAAGTGGAGTGGAATCTCAGAAAGTCAAACTACACAAACTTCATGGTTGGGTAAAAGAAAAGGTTCATCAGAAAGTGGCAACGCTACCACGTCAAGTGAAAAGTAAGGGATAGGAAGAGAACCGCATCTTGTAACACATCACAGCTAATAAAAAAACAGGGACAGGATTTATCTCGTAAAATGGCCAGGAAAAAATTCAAGGGTTGACAGATGAGCGCCAGAACAATAGGCGTGAAGCCTTGCTGCTCTATTAGGTTTCAACCGAATGGGTTCTCGGTAAACAGTTGTGCAGATGCATCGATAGAAGAAAAAAATAATCCCGCTTGCGTTTAGAAAGAACCATTTGCTTATCGTTCACGTTACAATTCAACTCTCCGACATTCCTGACAGGTTCCTTGAAAGGGGGGTCGAATCCAGTTGGCTCTCTCATTTGTTGCCAGATTGCGTGACACTTCAACATATAATCGTCACTTTTTACACATAAATGTGTATGTTAAAAGGACGTCACACAATTTTGGAAGTACGAACAGAATTCGAACGTCCGAATGCGGTTTAAAACGATTTCATTCAGCAACTACCAACAAGTCAACAAAACCGTTTGAAGAACACAACAGGTGTCCAGCGAGTAATAGCACGAAACGGGATTGAAACAACTCAGTGACAACAACAATGAGGTCGAATTATATGGTCACGCAGTCAGCTGATTCAGACACATCGAGAAGTGCTAACAAAACGATAGTACGTAAAACGACAGCAAACGATTTGCAATGTAAAAGCTGAACAATGGACATATTAGATAACTTAAAGCTCACACATACGAAGGACACATCTGGTTGTTACAAGCAAAACCATGCGGCGAAGAATGTAAACAAAATGCGGCGAACAAATATATAACAGCGCAAAGACTCACGTGGAGTCCGCACGGGATTGACGTACGCGAACCAGATCGATGATGGAGAATCGGCAAAAGCTACGGAAATATCAACAGAAGAAGAACATTTGGAGTGTAGGTAGAGAGACATAGGTAGAAAGACACACTCCATAGGAAAACAAACGTTAGACGTCAGCTGCTAGACCGTGGGGGTACAACACTTATCAAAGCCAATCCAGAGTACGTATTGGTAATCCGATTACAGTCTTTAAAAAAAGAACAACAGATTTACAGATCAACTTATTGGACTGGGGGTAAATCGAACTTCAAAGAATCTGGGAGCTGGAAAGAGAAAAAATGAGGCAATCATGGACGTCTTTGTATCGGACAACGGTTGACGCATATGAAAATAATCAAGTAGTTGAGAAGCCACACGTCAAGTTGGTCACATTATGAAAACATGTCTACAGCATCAGTCGTCTCGGTATAAGTGTCAATTTGAGTAATGCATCTGTACTGTACTGTACAATTATGATTGGACAGACATGAGTTTGACTTACATCCGAAATGATGACGTGACGCCAAATAGAGGTCGCGATCGAGGCAGAACGAGCAAGCGCAGTGAGCACGTGAATCAGATCGGCCTTAAGCACCAACGGAATCGGGCAAGTCAACAGTCCCAAACAAGTGGGAACGGTCTGCCAGTTGGTATTGGAAGCAAAAATCGAACGAGCGACCGGATCCTGAACGATGGAGGTTAGAAGTACAGAGGAAAAGAACACAACGGGAGTGACGACAGCCACATTTTGAAAATACAAAAAAATAAATCAGGAAAACAAAGAAAACAGACATTGTATGTTCTCACCATTCGAGCGATTCGAGCAACCAGACGCAGAACAACCTGAAGTCCGGCTTGTTCCTCTGGTTGGATGGCACGTGCCACACCACTCGCGACATTCAGAGTGGAAGTTGAGCCAGTAACCGTGAGATTCGAGCCCCCCGTATTCGTGACATTATACAAATGTGGGTAGATTTGATGATGCGCAATCTGACCAGAGGGTTGAGAGGAAGCAGCCACTGAGGCCGACGGCGTCTGTTTCATGTGACTTAGATACTGACGAAAGCTTGCAAAAAAGTGATCCCATGATGCCAATGAAGCCGTGCGACCTGAGAGCAATATAGGAGAGAATATGTACGATCACAAATACACAGTGATAGCAGGGCAAATTCGAACGGCACATCAGGTTCACACGACTGGTTGCCTTTTGGACTGTCCACACCACGGAGCATGTGAAGGCACAAGTTAACTACTTCTAAGAGATAATGATCAGAGTTCGCACCTAGACTGCAGTTGAGTAGATAAGCAGTGTATATTCAACATTATGCATAAAACAGTGCCCTATTTTATTTGTCCACCTTACTCGTAGGTTTGCTTGCGTTGTCCTGTAGTCTGTTTTTGGACACACAAACGCATAAATGTTGAAAACGTCCCTAAATGATTAGAGTAAGTGACGACACAACAGTCTCAAACCGATGAACCCGTGGCTCGAAATTCCACATCACCAACTGCTAGGAACAGCACAAAAATAAATTTCCAAGATGACCTACTACTCAACTCACTCACGATACTGTTACGCAATGAGAACTCAAAGTTATTTGCCTCTGACGAAGTTATATTGATCAGACTTTACCAACCGACATTGTGTGCGCAAAGAGGTTTGAAGCAACTCGTTAGGTTGTCGTGGTGTTGATGGCATAGTGTTTGGTGAGAAAGTATATATGTACACTATCTAGGTGTTAACACGTCACCATGTGTGTCTTCTTTCTGCTCTGAGGAAGGGTGTGAGATACTTTATGATGATCGTTCGTCTCTACGAGTAAATAAGGAAGTTTGATTTTCTGGTAGGAATCCTGAAATTACTTTGAACAATAATATAAGGTGGTCACTTCAAGTTATTGACGTTTCCACTGAAGTCAGAAAGCGATCGCTTTCGGTTCCATTCCATTACACAGCAAAAGAGTGGTCGATTTACTAACAGAATCGTGCCTTACTAGACGTGTTGTCCGACAGTCATTTTGGGGGATTCGTTACCATGGTTTACAATTTTCACTAGAGAGTGAAATTACCTACAGTGCTATAGTGGAAGCTCTCATAGACAACCTGTTGATTTTATTGCTTCTGAACCCTTCGAAACTTGCGCAAATGTAGCACCTAGAATTCTAACCGACAACTCGCCCGCTCAAGTCGGATCCTTTAAAGGTATTTCTACATTATCAGCAGTACATTGGTGATTTTCACTGACGCTAATCTGTCATACAACCGTGAATAGAAAGAGAAAGGCTCTGGACGAGAAATAAGACACTAATGGAGGGACCCTAGCTAACAAGAAAAACTATGTCTATATCCAAACAGTCAATAGGAAAGAACCTACACATTGCAAACAAAACAATCAAGCTGTAAGTGAAAGTAAGGCGTCATCAGCAAGACAGCTTCCTTACGGCTTTCACTGCCCCGCGTCACCAGACGCGTTCACTTTACAGACAACTCAACGACAGCATTCACGCCACTGAGCTCGATTAGCCGCCATCTCACCTAACGTCTCAAGCCACCGACTCTGTGAGTCGCGAGGGCCCCAGCCCGAAAGACGAACCCGGACTACAGTGGATAACTCCCCGGTGAATGAGTTTATTTTATATTTGCGCTTTACGCCAGTCGGTTGCAGCACAAGTAAAAAGTGTTCCGTGTGAAAGAGGACTAGCCAGCATCCTTACATATGCAAACGTACTTCCAGATGTTTAGCTAGATCCAGATGCATGCATTTATTTACAACACACTCGCTCCAATTTGTCCTCTGCTATTTCTTATTTAGCTCGAAGGCAAGAAAAACAATCCGCATGTTAGCCAAAGTAGTTACAAGGTTGAGCTAGCAGATCTTATTAAGTAAAACTGAATACGGCTGTTCACTAAATTGTGCCTGAATTTCATTACTGAGTACTGACGTTCAGTCTACTACTAATAACACTACTATCCTGTAACGCCAAACTAATTGTTCCTCAAGTGCCGAAACCCTAGGCAAAAGACTGAAAATTCACTATTCGTATTAATGATTTAACTTGACTGGCTTAAACAGACTATCCGAAATAGTTAACCAAATCAATCCGAGGAACGCGGCCAGCTGACTGTCAAGAAGTTTTGAATTTTCAGGAGAAGGCAATTTAAATTGATGACTGACAAAAAGTAGATGTTGACGATACCATAACGACAGATCAAAGCAGTAAAGAGGATACAAAACGAACATAGATTGACCTAGTGACCAATGCAATCAGCCACCTGTAAGCAAAGATTAGTCGGTCGGAAAATCGGAGTTGCCCTAAACATGTCAACAAACTATGACATCACTGATACGTTATGCATTTTTCATGCAAATCAGCATCAATAATCAAGGAACCGAAAACCCTTATGAAAATCCCGCGTCATATCTCAGTTGTTGATCTGAAATGTACACACACTGCACAAGCTCTATAATAAATGGAGAACACAACGGATTTGTGGTACCAAAGATAGCCAACGCAGATGAATACACTGAATAGCCTTAATATGTTCGCAGATTCGCTGTCAACAACATAAAAGACTGGTTGTATTAATTGGGTAAGTGGGGTAGGTAACGATTCCAAGTGATTCCACATACAAAAATTGAAATACAATCACCACGAAACCAACATTGTAGCACTAAACGAAACTTGACCGGTAGGAGATGTATCCAACAGATACCAGCATCATCATATAAACAATTGTTTCCGAAGGAAATAAGTAAGCAAATGACCTCCACATATCAGTCGGCTTCCCACCGAATCGAAATAACACTTCGAATGTATATTCTACGACGTTATTCGTTACATACGGTTTGAAAAATACAGTAAGTTGTGTACTTCTGGATAACACCACCCAAAACAAAGAACAATAGGTACGGCTGACAGATTTCAAGACTACAAAACTAATCTGAAATCGCTCTAATAAAAAGCAGTCCCAGGGATTACGAACACCAATCGAAGCAGAAGCCCAGCGAATGGAGACATATACACTTAGACATTCACGCACAATCCGTGGATTACTGACACCACTGAGTTAGGATTGGTCAAGTCCGATAAACGATCTCATAAGTCGTGAGAAAGAACCCAAAATGAAAAGACAGCAAGCTGAGAAGTCAAATATACTTACCTGGATTGTTAGCATTGGCTTTCAGAAGACTGAAGCACAATCCGGCCGAACTCCTCGATCCAATCAAGCCATGAAGCATCCGCAAGTACGGGATAAACAGATTGGACGTTGAGACCATATCACCCACGGAACGTACGAACCGAAAGAGAGAAGCCTGGCAAATGTACATAGAATATTGGATTGTGAAAATAGTGAATGATCGAATACCCTAATATGTGACATGTTAAGCTAAGTTCCAGGTTTCGCATCACAGAATGCTCATCGGCATGTGACACGCAAGGTCACGTGTGGGCTGCATACTGCTAGGGTGTCCATAGTAATGGATAAAAAATAGAGATAAGCAGTATCCGAACACGCGACTGTGCAATTCCCATCTGGAGTCGCCACCACTTCATCAGTGTCATCTCAATGTGTTGTAAGTGTTTGTGAAGATTATGCGCGCACACAACACCGATATTTGCTGACTGAAAGCAGGGTAAATCATACAGATGTGAGCAAATACCCGTTAGGTTGCCGAAAATTGGGTAACGAGTAGCCCAGAAATCCCCCGTTTAAACGCACGAGCATGGGGAGTTTGGTGACTCTGATTTTGCGAAAAGTTACATCTGTATATAAAGTCTAATTTTTTTGTATTACATCGATAAGCAAGGTAAAATTAGCAACAATCAGGTAGTTGTCCTAAAAATTCAAGTTATTAATCTTTTTTTTTCAGATCTAATGACTGGAGGTTCACGAAATTTATCTTGTTCCATCACAAAGATTTGGCTAACAAACGACTTTCATATGATACGTCTGCTACGGCTGGTCATAATGAGCAACATTCCGAAGATAACATTAATCCTAACATAGCTTGGTTGGAAAAGCATTTTAAATGTCCGCTGCTATTTGCCAGCATTTCTTCCCCAGAAAACGGGAATTAAACAAACATTGATGTTCGCTGTTTTCCTGGAGGTTGTCTGTTATATGTCTGCATCCAAATATGCATGAAATCATTTTAAATTACATTCTTGACTTTCGGGATCACACAGCTAAAAGTGTAAGTGAAAAGACTTACACATTCTTAGAACGACATCTAACAACAAACGACTTAGAAAGACATACTTCTTGCAATGGCGCGTAGATTCATCCCGCAACCCCATAGTGGGATATTCGAGAAAAAAATATGAATGTAAAGAACTTGTGGGGGAAGGGAACAGAAAGTAACCAGAGGTCGTGATGATTTGGAGCATTAAACTCTGAGGATAACCGTGATTTTTTTAAATTGTAGTTACTGGCGCAAAATCACATCACATATGCAAAAACGAGGATAGAAAGTGGTATTAGTTTCAGAATACATTAGAAGTTGGTGGCGCGTAACCGGAAACTAAAAGAGAAAATAACAGAAGCATAATCTTAACCGTTTTTCATTATTCTGAGGACCTATATCCTGTACTGATTCGATAATGATGCAAGGGAAGTGGATCAGATCGGATTTCAAAAACGTCTGCCCAAAAAATTGGAAGTAACGTCCTGGAAGAACGTTTCAACTACTTTATACCAATACGTCATCGAACCACCTGCAAAATGTACATTTACGCACACGTACAAGATAGGCATTGACTGAGACGTACTGCCATGTCCGAGAACGTTTTCAAGCGGCGTCACGCTGCGTCTGGTTGTCTTACGGTTTCTTCCAACCATTAGCAGTCCTTGTGAATAGTGTATAGTAAGGCAGACATTCGTCAAAATACAGAGTACACGACTCAATCAACGGAAATTGTGCATTTTTATTACGTCTGTTGTCAATTGCAAACTTGCACGTTGTCCAAATAAGAAAAGACGGACTGACGCGTTGTTGGTTACACATTAAGCTCGGTTGACACAGGTTAACTGAAGAAGGCAGCGACGATAAAATGCGGATAATTAATATGCATCCACTGTGCCAATCGCCCAGGTATCTGATCCATAGAGGAAAACTGAGTGTGCGTGCAATCTAAACCTTCCCTTTAATCCCCAATCAGATACATTTGTGATGTCATAACTTACGGGGATAGCCCTGTGCATTAGGCCCCTTCACAATCCTCACGAACACATCGTCACCAATATTACAAACAACCAAAAAATGCGTTATCTAGGAAAACGAACCGCGCAACAGATCCCACTGACCTACGCGTAACAATAAACACAAACTTGTGATACGTTGAGGATGCAAAACGCACACCATACAGGCCAGCCACTCAATTCAACCGACTCAGTACGAGCTGTATACTGCCTGAAGAGGAAAGAGGCAAAACTGCCATCCATATACTCAACAACAGTCAGCCCAAAACGCGGAAGAAACTGCAGTCACAGGTCATCAGAACCTCCGAACGCTGTTGTCAGAATATCATCCATCACATTACTGAAAGAATGGAATGATCGCGAAAACTTGCCGGACGCCACTTGAAATAGGGAATGCTAGAGGTAGTTGCCTACAAATATGCCCTCTGAGCTTAGAACAAGCACACAACATCAACAAACTGAAATAATTCACAGACTCCTGTGACGAAGGCAGTCCCAGAGGTTACGTCGGAAAACCGGATCAAAAAGCAGGCTTTAGATTAAAAATTACAATAACCGTTGGATAAGAAAAGTACCTATACTGTGATGCCCTTGGTAATGTATATGACCGATCAGGTTGGGAACCCGCCTGTCCACGTATTTGGTTCTCCATGTATGCTGCATTAGGCGACTCGTGAACACCTTGAATGCATTTGTCACATTACGCTCTGGCACCATTTGCAGATTGGAATGGCTATGGGTAAACGCCCATAACAAGCCAGTTGGTCAGTCTTCCATATAAGACGAAGGGGTGTGGTCAATTCAGAAGACCTCACACCAGCATCATTAGAAACAGTGACATAAAGAATGTCCACGCCAGAAGCTTTATCACAGTTCATTAATGTATGCAGAAAAGACGGCGATTTCCGACGCAGTAACGTCTATACAATTAAAATCATGCATACTATCGGTAATATATACAGCTGAACAAGTGGGTAGATGCCAGTTGAATTGTTTCCGAAAAGCCCAGTCCATCTGTCAGAGTGTGGCAACAAGCTGCAAGTTCGTGAGCCACCCTTTTAACAGTCGACGGCCGGTGCAACCATAACTCGGGAAAAAGAGCGTCCGGCCACGTTCCATAACTTTAGAAAAATACCTTCTCAACCTATTGAGCTAACTCAAACAGGTAAGCCACACGGTCCTTAAGAAAAGTCTTCATAAGCTTAGGGTTCAATTCACGCTGATCACTACGAATCTCTGAGTCAGGGTGGATCAGTGAGTGAATGTTTATGAGCTCTGTGAAGCAGAGAAAAAACAACTTCTACCGCATCTGTAGTGCTTTCTGTGAACAAGTGAATACGCGCTTGACCCTCATCCATTAACAATTTAGAATGTCCAGTTGTCCACAACAAATCGGCGAACCAGATGTGACCCGAACATGCTTTGTGCAATTTTTAGTGCCACCAAGTGAGTTGTAGTCGACTCACGTCTTTTACTTTTCATCTCTTGCTTACTGACCTTGATCCTAAACTAGGCTTGTGCTGGCAACTTATCATGATTCTGAACAGTGCTGGAAATATACGTTTTGTTTCCAAACCCTACGGCATTCTTTCAATCCGATGCTTGCTGGGATCCTAGTCCGACTGCAGTTCAAGAAACGCGTCCAGAGTTGTTAACGATGGTTAATTTGTACAGAGTATCCTCCAGTGGCTCATTGCTGCTTTCGTGTCAAAATACGCATCTCGAGTTCGTAAAGTGCGCAAAATTTCAACCGATCTTGCCACTGTTGATGCGTCGTGTCCGGAAACTGAGCATACGGTCTAGTCGACCCAGTTGTGCAACAACAATACTATCAATCTCAAAGATGTACGGATATTCAGTCGGCTTCAGAAGGTTTTTCTTGACAGCACTTGAATTATTGTCTGTTGAGGTCAATACACAGGATAAATACGCCTTTTTCGGTCTGCGACAAAGGACTTTGACAGGGGAACTAAGTCTCACGAGGTATTGGGATTCAGTCAAATCATCATCATCTTTGATGTTCACCATCTAATCGGCATTTCAAGAGCGGCTTCACTCCTGTTTAAACTTATCAGGTAGAGATAGTCCGAATGGGAGATCGAAACAGCAATCCTTCGCGTTACGAGCCAAAGGTCTTATCCGTTCGGTCACCAGTTCTAGGGGCATCGCTAACGCCGAGAGAATTTGTAATGTAACTGAACCATAACTTGCATTCACCCCACTAATGCATATGGGCACAGTGCATCTTGGACTGCCAGTTTGTACTCGATATGGCAACAAGGGCCCGATACTGAATTCATACTGATCCATGACGTTCACTTCCAAGTTTGTCCTGCCTTACGGCTTAATGCAACCCCCCACTCCAGCTTAACCGTAGGAATCGAATATATCGTAACCGGAAACATGCGTTGAAGTATATGAAGAAAAATGACTAACCGGGTCATATAGCCTTATTGACCTTGGAGGAGTTTCGGAACATCAAAAAACATCCGTAGATATGACAGGTAAAGACAAAAGAGATCAGAACACTGAAACCAGGCAAGACCAATCGGATTACAAATATGAAATATCATATAAATCGAGAACACTAACCTGACGAATGTTGTCGGATTCAGTGGTGCGCGCAGAGGCACCAAGGATGTTCGACTTGGATGGTGATCGGGCGAGAAATCCACCAGCCAACAGCAATTCGGTGGTGTTTGATTGGGAGACCGTCCCACCTCCAGTCATCCCAACCCCAGCCAACTCACCAGCTGGCCACCAATACTCCAACGCTAGACGAGCGTGTAGCTTGGAACCAGGTTGATTGTAGAGTTCCGCGATGAGTAACAGAAAGTTGGCAAATCCAGAACCACTGGACGACGGATTAAATCCAGTGCGACGTAGTAAATCTTCGTCCTTCAGGCGTATTTCCTTCACACGAGCAGGCATGTATATCAGCAGGTCGGTTACGAGACCGTGTATACGGCATACCCACAAAGGCTGATGTCATACAAGAGCGGATGGATTATTAGCATTAAGCTTTAGGGGAAGCGAACAAACAGTGCACAAGCAAATACCTGGCAAAAAAACAACCATTGTTGTTGCTACACATAAAACTCGGTAATCGGCTCGAAGAGCAACAAAACACTAGCAAAATCGACACTCCGACCTATCGACCTTCAAAAACAACTCCCAAAATAAAGCTATTACATCGAGACTTGCTGACAAGAAGGTAGTTTGCAGAAAGTCACATCCGTTTCGGGTCTATTTCGGCGCACCATCTCATTTGATGATGCCATTTAGCCGGATTCGGGACTAGTACGGTTACTGGGTTTTTCTGTTTATCCATCCTGCCACAAAAGTACAAGGCCACCCCATCTTTCAGCTTCATCTATCTTATTCTCGAGTCGACAGCGATCCTTTCTCGCGATCGTTCTCGAGTTGTACACAAATCCAGCATCAAATACATCAACTTTGTATGACATCGCCAGACTGAAGCGCTTGCCCAGCGTTA
>LOND01006542.1:0-16465 GCA_014220965.1 Paragonimus kellicotti
CCCTTCAAAGTGCTTCGACGAGCATCGAAGCATTTCACGATCGACCGTCATGGTCGCCATGACACCGTTTCCGTCGATCGCCTCGAAGTCACGTATGTTGATGACGACATGGCCCGAGCTTCCCGCAGTCATCTGCAGCAGCCCCCGTCCCTACACCGTCACCTTTGCCGGACACCCCACACCACCTGCCCCGCGCCACACGCGATCAGGACGTCGCGTTCATTTCCCAGCACGTTTTGTTGAAGTTGTTTACTACACGTAGTTTTTTCTTTCCCAGTAACCTTCCCATTTTAGAAAACAAAAAACGCAAAACACGAAAAACCACGACAAAAAGAACATTTTGCGCAACATAACGTGCAGTTCAATAGCCTTTGAATGGTTACAATGGTGAGCCTGTATATATATTTTTTTGCTCGCCAGGTACTCATTTTCTTTCTACATTATAGGTCGCGCGCAGGTCACGGTGGGGGAGAGCACACTCCCGTCTGTCGTTGCAGCAGTGGGGAAAGCCTACCTCCCATCTTTTTCTCCTTGAGTTTTGGTGGGTTGGGTAGCCCGCTCCGACAGCACCACCTTAGGGACGCATGGACGATTCCGGATATTGCAAGCGGACTGACCCCTCTTCATCGTCACCAACCTTCTTTAACGTGGCATACGTAGCGGTTCTGGAATACCCCTGCCCCCACTCACCCCACGGTAACTTCTGTGTCTCTAACTCAGTTTTCTTTTGTTTCTGTCGAAGGCTTTCAAGCTGGAAGCCTTCTAGGGGGGACATCTGTAGAGACACTCTTGGTTTGCCACGTATTCCAACTGTTTTGCTATTTATTTCGACCGTTGGCATCATTGCGATTGTTTGTATGCATGTCTGCATTTCTCTCGTTTTGTTCGACCGTCCAAGGTCAGATTAATTATAACAACTTCCGGTCGCTTGTTACTGGTTGGTCATCATTTGCTTTTGTCGTGCTTCACTTAAATCTTGCTTTCCCAGTCCACTTGCAATAAACGCCGTCGTCCAGTATTTTGGTTTTCTGGTTTTATCATTGTGGAGATCAGGTACGGTTCTAGACGGGAACGTCCAGTTCTCTGCGTTACGACGTGAAAGACTCACGTGCACTACATCCTGGTATTCCGGCTTTCGAACATCGGCGCTTCGCTCCCCTGATCTCGGTTGTCCACACAACAGATGTTCGGAAATGCGGTCATCATCTGCACTATTGACGGGACCCAACCAACGAAGCTGATTCAGCATCAGCATGGCTTCCATCCCGTTCATGTCCGCTCGCCGCAATACCTCAGTGTTCGGAATCATGTCCGACCACCGAATACCCAAGATGCGTCTTAGACATTGCAAATGAAAGCGGCTCAGATAGCGCACGTTCGACTAATACACTGTCCAGGTTTCACTGCCGTATGGCCACTGTCTATATTCACACTCGAAACCATCGATTGCACAGTTACCCACGGCAGTCACTTGGTTTGTGACGCTCGGAGAGAAAGAAGAGACCAGACTGACTTTGCTAGCTCAGCTGGAAAAACGGTTGTGGGAGAGTGACTCCATAAACCAAATGTCTTTTCAGAAAGAGTCATTTTTAATTTTCCATCGCGGCTACCTGTATGTGTGCAGCTGAAAGGACAGCTGCAGTCTTGGTGATTGCAGCACCGCAGTTCCAAACGCGCTTCAAATAAAGTCTTCTGGAACACGTCCATTTTATTTCGCACGGAGGAAATAAAAAGAGAGTGAAGAAAGCGCTGCATTTGCAGTCGCAAGTTTTCCGCGTCGATTTTTGTTCCATGCTGCGCACGTTATCAGCCGGGAGCAATTTTGTTTTAGCTGTCGTTCAACCCGATGCTCATGCAGAAAAATGGGACAGATGAAGAACCCAGCTGGTTGTATTGGGGCGTGCGTGACAAGCGGACAGAAACGGTTGCTAAGATCAATGCAGACCTCAAACTACGGGCTTAGGTTAAGGTTGTATTTTCCGCTTCTGCGGTGTCCGCTGGGGTTTCTGGACCGGTAACGGAAACCGGTGATATCACATTCGCTGACGGCAGCACAACGATCGACCCTTCAACCAAAAGCGCGAATACCGAGGATACTGGGATCAGTCGGAATCTATCTTTCATCTTACCCGCCTCCAGAGAAAATTCCACAAAATGTTTCCTTCCTAGAATTCGGGATGGAAGAAGCTTGTTCGGGCTATCTGTCAATTGCTTCGCCCTCTCTAACTGGTATTTGAATTATCGTCACACAATACCACACACAGTCTCATTCGACGTTTACCCTCAGCAGATGGAGGAATCAAATTTTCTGTGTGTGGAAAATTTACCGCACACAATCAAAACACTGAGGTTGGCAGGGACATATTAGCTAGAATTTGCGACAGCGAGCATGCTAATCAAGCGCCCCGTAGAGCTGCTGGCGTATTTATACGGGATGTCGTAACGCCCGCAATCATGAAGGAGAGCCGTCTGACCAGCTTGACAGAACAACCCGAACGCGAACTCAGCCTCTCCCTCAGTCCTTTCCACGATTTCAGGTTTGATCTCGCAAGGCATTCCTCGCACTTTCGTTTTTCTCCTCTCAAAATATCAAACCAGTAGGTAGTCTTCCAGTGCATGTATGCAAGCTGCCTGAGTCTGTTAAAAATTTCTGGAAGTCTGACGGTAAGTTTGCGAAACAACCTCTTCGCTTTTACAAAACTTTGCTTACAGGCGATATCAGTGGGAATGAATATATCGTTCTACATCATCCAAAACTTCCGACAATGATGCCCTTCTCGTGAAGCTAGATAGCTTCCTAGGACCATATTTCACTAATCTACATAGTATGAGCGACATTAATATACCCAAGGTGATCTGGACATCAGTTTCTAACCTGGACGGTGAAAGCTCTTCCTCCTTGACTGCCAGGGGGAGAATTATTTGGACCACCTAGCTGTGGCCGAGTTATCTAGGGAGTGCTGTTCAGCAGTCTATGACACTGCTCCGCCGAACTGGCAGCCTACCTCACCAATGCAGAGATTCCGGCAACCACTTCTCACTGCTGACCCTTCTGCACTGTGATCGTTCATTTTCGAGAGCGATTTACGCGGCTTCTTTCGAAGAAATAACAGGCGATGACAATAAAAGCTAAGCAACCAGGATCTGAAACAGAAAATTTTGAAACAAGCTGTTTGTTAAACGTAGGACGCTGCGTGTATATCGACACTAACAACTGGTAAGCTCCCCCATTAGAGTGGCATACGTTAATAATTCATTCATCAAGTGAGAATTACTTTTATGATCAGTTAAGGAAGAGATAGCGGAAAAAATGCCTTCCGAGACAAGCTCTTCAGGGCATGAGGGTGTTATCACAGTCAAAGCCCACGCTTCTGAAAGAGGAAGTGTCCTCCATAATAAAACAACAGTCAGTAGATAACAACAATCACTATCGGTTCACCCAAATTAACGTGTCACGGATTTTGGGGGACCAAGAATAATCAGTAGGCGTATACAAAAAAAACTGAGTAGGTGGCAGTCTTGGTCGAAGAATCGCATCGCAAGAAGGGAACATGATACCACGAAGAGATGATCGTGGGAGGATGGGAAGTAAAGCCCGCATCACAGCTCACGGCACTGAGAACCGACTGACTGGCGGCTTTACTGGAATCAGTCCCGCACTTCACTCTCTTATCTGTGCAAGCAAACTGGCATTGGTAATCGTATAACAATACTGACGTCCAATAATGCAGAAGCTATATCAGAAACCGCGACTACGTCGGTTTTGATGAACGAGCTCGCCGTTGGTACTGGTGATCCCTCTATGACTGCGTGGCCCAGATTGCACAGGCTTCTCAACAGGTTCGTATCCATGCAGTTGTACCCAGCACAACGCACATCGAGGATAATGCGGCACGAATGGCAAATATCAGTGAGGCTTTCTGGCCCACTGGAGTTGTGGCGACAGATAACTGGCTGGTCACTTCGGCCCCTCGAGATTTCCCGACCTCGATCGGAAGTAGGCTACATCGGAGCTGGATGGTCCAAATAGAGATCCTGAGGAAAATGCGGCCCAAGTTCATCAGCCAACGATTGGAGAGTGGAGAGGGGAAAACCTCCTGAAGACCACGGCCTTCTGGCGTATGATAAACGTTATCCATCCAAGCCACATGAGATACATCTTCGTTCGTCACAACAGCATCATGAACACATACCGGGACATTCACCCCCGTCATTATAAGGCCGAAGAATTCGGGCTTCGACCATGTTCTTAAAAACTGGAAACACCGACTGGTGGGCAGTTTCTCCACTGGTGATGAATGGCGGTATACAACCTGAGAAGTCCCAAACCGCCTAACTAAAATGAGGTGTGGTTGTGGCTGCTTGGTGTGTTGTTGAGAAGACGGAGCCGCTGCTGAACAAACGGGCTAACTGTACAGACCATAACTTTGAGCGCTCATTGGTAGATCTGGTTCAAAACTAGCGTTATGAGCCAAGAACACGGATGACGCAAGAGTCAGTCATTTAGGAATTCAACACATGGAGAATGCGTTTCAACATAACAAACAAAAACACATCTGCGTACGGTGCTGGTCCCAGAACGTCACGGTTGCCACAGACGCTAATGCTCAGTTCCTGTATGTACCGAGAACCATTTCATGCCATGCTGCACTCCGATGTTTCTTCCTGTATTTTCTCCCGCGGCTACTTCAATGTCAAAATCCATGTTCTTTCCCCACTATGAATAGTAATGGTGTAATTAGTACAGTGCGATCGTTAATCCTCACTACACTGTTCAATCCCGTGAAGATTGTTTCAGCTGCAGCGAAAGCCGTTCGGGCCCTGTTGGTTCCATCGACGACATGCATACTGGACTCGGGGACGTTGATATTGCTGGTATGCATTCGCTTCTGTTCTGGGCGTCACACCATTTACAAAGCTGGCTTCCGTGCACTCGATGTTGATTTTTCTCATTCTTAATCAGATACACTGGGCCACGGCGGTCCACTACTATATACGGTCCCCTCAACTCTGTTTAGATCTGGGTACTGTTACGCCCGAACTTCGCCGGTCCCTAAATTTAACCCTCGAACCAAGTTCAAACACAGCACTTTGACCCGATAACCATGTAGTTGACGGCCGTTGGAAACTTGATGTGGGTTTTATAAATTTTGGTTAGCCACTCTCCGCACTTCTGCTAATTTGCAAGTTCCCCTCCGTCGGTCTTTCCACAAACCAATTTCTTGAGTTACTTGAAGGCGTGGCACGCGCCCATACATTAGCTCGAATGGCGACCACTTCGTTGTTCCTTGTGGCGAACAGCGGTGGACCAACAGAATCAATGGTAGCGTTTCCTCCCAGCTCCCTCCTTCTCGCCGCCAACCACTCCTCGATTGTGCGATCGTTTATTTTCTCCAGTCCACTTGATCGAGGATGGTATGGCGTTGTGCACAATTTTCTTGATTGTCAAGAGCTCTAACCGGTTCCGAAACTCCTCACTTTCGAAGCAGGGACCTTGATCAGTCAATATGCTTCGCGGTATTCCGTGATCTGCAACGATGTGTTCCATCACCGCCTTGCATACAGTGCTTGTACGCTGACCATACATAGCGGCTGTTTTGAAATGCTTGTGAAATGTTCAGTCATGACTATGATGTACTGATTCCCGGAAGTGGTTACTGGAAAGGGGCCCATCACATCCACCGACCATAGTTCCCCAATTTCACTGACCGGAATTGGTTGTGTGGGATACTGACCGGGGCAGTTACTGCTCTTCAGTAGCTGACATTGCTGGCACGCCCGCACATAATTGTTAACATCATCCTTCATTCCAGGCCAGTATGCCCTTTGCTTCAGCATTTCGTAAGTTCGATGACATCCCGTATGAGCCAGCTGATGACATTCCTTCACAATTGTCTCTCTCAACTCCGTCGGTATAACAGGCACGCTTATTCCCTCCCGCAGTTGACGCATTAAAATTCCGGTATAACTCAACCAGTGCATTCTAAAAGTTTCCCTTCCGGATTCTCTTCGTCTCTCTGGCGGTTGTTCTCCAGACAGAAGATGGTCAATCACCGCCTGGATTACCGCATCCAAACTTTGTGCTGCTTGAAATTGTTCGGAATCGTTCCTCTAGTTTGATTCTGTTTATTACGATCACGTTCTTCTGAACTTCATCCATGTGTTGCGTTCGAGAAAGCAAGGTGAGGAACATAGTTTTCTTTTTCGGCTACATGGCGAATTGTGAAGTCGTATTCCTGCAGTTGTAACGCCCAACCAACCAATTTTCCTCGGGGGTCCTTCACCGAGTTAGACATTTCCAACGGTTCGTGGCTGACCTCCATATGGAAATGTCGGCCGGACAAGTACGGCCCTCATTTTCAGAGGTCCGCACGATCGCCAAACACGCTTTATCTGTCGGTGAGTAGTTTCTGTTGGCAGGATTAAAGTCCGAATGGCATTTTCCCTAACACCGGCTTCTTGCATCCGCATAGATCCGATTGCTAAATCGCTTGCAACCGTTGCAACAACAAAGCTCTGTCCAGTCACTGGAAACTTCAGGGTTGGCCGCTTCTCCTTTATCAGTGGCTGGACCTAGCCAAACGTTTGATTGGTCTTTTCTGACCAGTAAAACTGGCAATCTTTCTTCAGAATTTCGTATAATGTGCTCGCGAGGTTCTGGAAGTTTTTGATGAAGCGGCTGTAGAAACTCGATGACGAGCAAGGAACCGTCGCAACGCTCGCTTCAAAGTTGGCGCCGAAATAGTCTCAATCGTTAATATTTCTTCAGGCAGTGGTCGCATTTCACCCTGACCGACCTTGCGAGCGAATCGTACTACCGTTTTTCGCCAGTTGCGACTTTGGACTGTTGATCCGTAGGCCGGCTTGTTCAATCTTCTGCAACACAGCTGAAACGTGTGCTGTATGTTCCGACTCATTCGCGCTGTAGATGACGATATCGTCTCCATAGACAACAGTATTGTTCAATCCGTCCAGCACCTTCAGCATCAGTCGTCTGAACGTGAAAGGGGCGCCTGACAGTCCGAACGGCATACGTTTGAAGCGGCATTGGTTTTCGCCCAATGTGAGGGCTGTTTTATTTCAGTCTGATTGCTTGATTGGAACCTGCCAATATCCAGACCGCAGGTCTAACACTGTAAATATCCTGGCGTTCTGTAGCTTATCGAAAATCTCTGCCACCGCTGGGACTGCTACGACTTTATTGACCGTAATCTCATTGAGCCGTCTGAAGTCGACACAAAATCGAAATTTACCATTGGGCTTCCTAACCAACAAGACGGGGAATTGAACGGGCTATCAGCTTCCTCAATGATTTCTCCTTCACATGTCCTTCACTTGTCGTTCAATTTCCGGCTGTAAGGTGTATAGGAGTTCTTCTGGGGCCGAATGGTCGAAATCGGTCTGGCTTGATGGATATTTCGTGTTCAATCCAGTCACAATAGCCATATGGATCCTGATCCGTAGTGAAGAGTTTTCGGAACTTGCGTATCACTTCATTCAGCAACCGGTTGTCACAGGTTGGTATTGCTCTGGGTATGTTCGATTAGATTTTTGCAAACTGGAATTTGCGCTTCCTCATTACTGAAACCACCCCTACTTCGTTACGAGTTTATCATGCTTCAAATCAATCATGGCCTCAGCGCGGTCAAGAAAATCCGCTCCCAATATGGTCTGACGTGCGTCGGGGGAAACGACGAAAGGTTGTTCGGACAGGATATTCTGCCATGCCATTAACTTTGAGAGTAAACCCACCGACTGTTCGAACGACCATCGTACACGGCTGAACAATCTTTCCTGGCCTCGGCCCAATCAATGAAATCGCGGCCCCAGTGTCAATCAAACAACACTCCGAGCTACCATTGATTTCTATTCTTAGCCTGAACTATTGTCTTTTCAACTGTCCCTATTATCGGATCATCCTTTCTAGGAAAAATACAATTATTGAAACTTTTATATAAGTGTGGCTTTTTCTTGCCAAGTGGGCAAACTCTTCGCCAGTGTCCACGTCTTCCGCATCGATAGCAGACGTCGCTACGGTTATCCTCCTTCCTCACCTTCAAAGCGCCACTTCCTGAGTCAACTTTCCACTGCGCTTCGAAGGTCATTCAGTTCACTTGGTTCGCTTGCCTCCAACTCGTTGACTGTCGGGAGTTTTCTTACAACAATTGTCGAGCCGCATCAGCAAGCTGCTGCAAAGTCATCGGATATGCTATGAAGACCACCCTGAGCTGACCATGGACTATCGATGGCGTTCCATCCCAAGAACTGATCTGTCAGCATGTGTTGCTCTGAGTCATAGTGCAAATGTTGCAGCGCTCTTTACAACGCTGCCCGCACTGACACAGCAGAAACAAGAGAGTTGCCTCCTGGTCCAAATTACGCGCACTCGAACCGCTGCAGGGCCTCTTGCCAGCCGGCGCGACCGCCGAACCCGGCTATCAGCGCTTCCTTCGCGTCGGCTCAATCCAGCTTCGCAAGGTTCGTTCGAGCCGCCCCGCCACCGTCTTTGCCCTGCCCTTGAACAGCATCCGCAACACCGCCAGCTTTGCCCGATCGGTCTCGATGCAGACCGTTTTCGCCACGTCCTCGAATATCTCCAGGAAACTCCGGACGTCCCCATCCTCGAACGGCTGCGGCCACGGGATCTTCATCCTCCAATCCTGGTCACGGCACCAATTGTTGTGAGCCAAGAACGCGGATGGCACAAGGGTTGTTTATTCAGAATGCCAAAACGTGTTATGCCCTTCGGCATGACACACAACACTGGTATCTGAACATCACGGTCGCCACAAGCGTTGATACTCAGTTTCTGTGTGTACCGAGAACCATTGCATGCCACGCTGCACTCCGCTGTTTCTTGCTGTATTTTTCCTCGCGGCCACTTCAACGTCGAAGTCTATGCTTTCGCTCCATTATGAAAAGTAATGGTGTGGGTAGTATAGCGTGCTCGCTTACTCTCGCTGCACTAGCAAGTGATTCAATTCCCCGATCAGATGCTGCCCCAAGAATAGACGCGCTGATGTGGTCTCAAGTTCGCCTTGGTGGTATAATTCACCGTCATACTAAGCTGAAACAAGTGATTAGTGAACGTTCCACCTGCTCAACTGAACGGAAAACCGAGATGTTTGACCATTTCAGAGGCAGTCAGTGAGTGAATAATGTCAAAACCACATTGGATAGACTCGTCGGCGATAGCTGTTTTGTTGTGCCTATCGTTGTCACAGGCGTCCTTGAGTGTAGTCTTATGCGTGTTGGTATTTGGTCCGGATAAGTCCAGCGCACTAGTGGCGGCTGTTAGCTTCTCGGAGAGTTGCGTCGGATCCTCGACAGGAAACATTAGATTGTCGGCATATCGGAGACTGCTGACCAGTGTACCGCGGAGTTGGTGACCATGTTGCGGTCGAGATAGTGCCAAAACATCATCCATTGCCATGACGAATAGCAGCGACGATATTGTGTAACCATGGCGAACACCATGCTGAAACCGGGGGACGGAGCTTACGAGCATGGCGGAATCGTTTTCGTATGGAGCAGCAATGTGTTACAGACGAAGGATCACCGAAAGCCTGGGTCGATCTGATAATCGAGTCCTTCGCGATAAAATCGGACCCCTCAAACACGGCAATAAAGGCTTCACATAGGATGGAAGACGTGGTGCATGAGTTCTGGAGCAGCACACCGAGTAGTAGGAACGCCTCAGTGCAACCATGGCGTTATAGAAACGGAAATTTGACAGGGGCACTTGCAAACGCTCATGTCAACTATAAATTAGTATCTTTTGAAAGCTACGTACCATTCCCAAAGGTACGGCGATAAGTCCTGGACAGCTGTTGGGGGATGGGTTATCCACTTCCGGAACGAGCGTTAAGCGGGAGCGGTGCAGTTGGCAGGAAGACGTTTAAACATCCGGCCGAGGCCTCAGCTTTCATACGCTTCAAATTTATGAGCAAATAAGGGCGCTATTTTCTATGCTGTTCAGCGTGTGGAAAACTTCCTCTACAGTGATCGGGTGGACGAGAACCAGCCCGTGGGCAGAATCGCACCTGGTGGTCACTGATCAATGTGTACATGGGCCGACAATACCTCGGACCAACACTCGTCGGACTCATCTGAGAGACCACGGCACGTCGTATGAACAGTTCTCTAGTTTCCAAAAAGTCTGCAAGTGCAGCATCTTTTTTCTCTGATGGTGCGATGTTTGGACCGCCGAATAATTAGCTTTTCCTATCTCATTTCTAGTACTGTAGGTTACTGCAGCGACACCGGCAGGTCGTCCAGTGACCAGTCGCCAGATGTACGGAAAAGTTTGTGAGATGTGCATGTTGAACAATGAATTCGCCCGTACCCTTGTAGAAACGCCTGCATGAAAGCCAAGAACAATTGCTAGCAATTCATCGCTAAGTAAGAAAGCTTCGCTGGCGGACTCCAGTTGGGTTATTTCTGTTTGAACCAGAAAGGAAAACCACTCGGTATGTCCAACGAACCGGAACTCACCAGCCGGCGTCATGTTGATCTGCGAGGTGGAAGCTGGATTGGCATTGGTGGCAATATGTTTCTGCCAATTCAGGGCAAATAGATTCGTTCTGACGCTTTCCGCAGTGCAGCCAGGGAAGTGTCAGGAGCCGGTGAAGAACTTCAGGGTCAAGTGGAGCACGACGCAGTCGGCTCACCCGCAGTTCCAACAAGGAAGCCGATTCTTGCTGATACACTTCTTGATACTCAGCCTTTATGCACACGAGCTTCTCGTGGTTGTGTTAGGCATGATGCGCAGGACTTCTGTGCTGACTGAGACCAATTTTGGACAGAGAGCTGTAGTCACATTCGGCTCAGTCAGAAGTTAGATGAGACCAAACGCCTAAATTTTGTTCCGCGTCATCTCTGTGTAAATGCACAAAAGCATGCGCCTGTAAACCAGCGTTCGATTTACAAATCGGGTCACATTCTTGACAGGTGAATTCCGCCCGCCTCTCAAGTGTGTTAGCAGATACCGGCGCGGAGAATTTGGTGGTATTCTCATTTGCTTGGTCGAAATCAACCAGCACATTGAAACTGGATAGATTGGTTGGTCTTGCCTAGAGTTGCCGAGCACTTAGCCAGCCAGGGTTCGCAACGGGACTGCCCAGTTGACATCACGAGGAGATGGATTAGCGCGAAGACCAGATACTGAAGACCCTTTGTGAAAAGCCAGCTCATACAGTGCAATGGATCTTGAAAAGATCTATTCCAGCTGTTTCAGCAGACACTTTTAACTAGCGACCTCCCTAGCGCACGGATAAAGGCCACGATCACGCCGTTCTTCAAAGCTGAGGACAAGCTGAGGCGACCCATGGTTAATTAAGGGCAAATCAGCCTCATTAACGATCAGTGCAAGAGAATGGTGTGCTTATCGGGGCGTTTTAACCTCAGATACATTTTTCCTTCACTCAGCAAGGACTTCAACCTAACGACCATGCATAAAAAATATGGTCATATTACTGGTCTATCTAGCGGGAGCAAAAGACAGTGAACTAATCTTGGGTGATATCATCTTTGATTTATCAAGATGTTTGACCATGTTCCACACGGTCTCGTCAGATATAAGCTGGAAGCACATGGTATCTACTAGGAGGTTCTTTACCGAGTTGCCTCTTTTATAGTTAATATAACTTTTGATGGAGAAAGTTTATGGAGTGATGACCGTCTTTGCCTCAGGGGACGCCGGCAAACCCTTCAAGCCTATCCGTGTTGCTGGCGCGAGGCGATCGTCTGTCGGTGAAGCTATTAGCGAAAGATATGACACATTATCTGCAATAAGTACAGCAGATTAGTGCGCTAGGCGGAACTCCGAGAGTTCAGTTAACTGGCCTATTGCTTCCCCCTTTTTACTGCCGAACCTCGAAATGCGGCACCTTGGTGAGTAGATGTAGGACTACTTACTGAAGTCCCTAATTGTATATCGGTTCTCAAACTTGATAGAGTTACCTGCCCGGTTGATCTCTTGCGGATAGTTTTTAAGGAAGGTGACGAGGCCGCAGTGGAGTCTTTGACGCAGTCGTTTCAACCTGAGTGTAAGCCGGAAACTATTTATCCACGTAAGATCACACGATAATAATTCCCATATTCTGTAAAGGACTTCCGGGGCTCTTGCGAAAACCATAGAGAAATTAGTTTGACCCCAGTCATTACTAGGGTTCTGGCATTCATTATGTTTAGTGAACTCACTGCTGTTCGGGAAGCAAACGATCGAGTGGTAGCAGATTTGGCTTCAATGTGAGCTATTATTTGCTTGTCGGCTTTTAACACCCTGCCAACTCCTGATGCAGCACTATGTATGGCACATGCCGGCAATTGTAGTGTTTCTCGACTAGACGGCTGCGTCTGATTCCTTGGATCGATCTACAATTTTGGAGTCGAGCAGGAGCAGGGTTGTGCCAATCAAGTATGTGGAAATGTTGTCGGCGCTTTAGTCCCAGGGTAGGGTTTACGGTTAAGTATCTGACAGTTTCAGCACCAGGAGCGGCGTACGTCAAGGCTGTCCCCTTTCACCATTTTTGTTCAATTTCGTCATAGACGAAATAATGGAGGACTGTCTGCGGCACTCAAATGATGCCGGTGTGGACCTCCTACCTGGTGAAAGACTGATTGATCTTGATTATGCTGACGACAAGGTGTTGTTTGACAACTTTCAAGCGGCACAAACAACACTGGACGCTATTTCGCGTTCTGCTAAGTACTTCGGAATGCGCTTTGCAGCCTCAAAATGCAAAGTGCTTCTGCAAGATTGCTGTGATTACGTACATTTCCTTCTTATACATTTCTGTCTACGGTAGCCTATAATCTTATCAATATTTCCTGTTGCGCAAACAGTCGATGTTCGCTCCGAACTCAGCCAGTAGGAGCGAGCTTGTGACACATGTTGCATTTCATCGTCCGCCACATTATGAGCGTTTGTCTAGCCGTAAATTTGAGTGTAAGCGCACATCCTCGCTCCAGTTTTTTTAAAAAGTTCTATACTAGCCGAGGTTGTAGAGGTTCACAATTTTTCCGCACACAGATTCCACCGGTTCCGCAACTGAAGTTTCTAACGAACATTTCAGGTTTTGCATAAACATTCTGGCCCCGTCAAGATTAAAAACGCCGTAAGGTGTGATGGAGTCGACGTGGCCTCCTCGAATTCCAAAGGAGCAAGGTAGAGTACAAATTTAGTCTCTAATTCTAACGGCATGCCTTGAGAAAATCTACAAGAATTTCTCCCTTATTATGCAGATGCATAAGATGTTTAACACGATAGAATATAGAACCAAAATGCTCCACCTAAATGAGGAAAAACAAGCGCTTAACGGCAAAAAGAAAGCTCGGAGTTGATGCAGTTGTTGAGACGCAGGAACTATGAGAGAGAGACCCCAACATCTCAGTAGTAACACTAGAGAACAAAAACTTCCATATAATGAAATCCTGTCAAACAATGCTGTGAGACCTAGTTCAATTCCTAGTTTGCTGCTTCCTCCAACATCGAAGAGAAAATACTGTCTCCACCTCTTCCTGCTAACATAAGTGCGTTCCTAAGTCATGTTCCTGTTGATGCAGTGAAAATGCGCTCTCAGTTAGCAATTATCAAACCTTCTTATATTCAATGGTCCTTGAAGGTATCACGCCGTTCTCACAAATAGACGCCATCGGGGATGACATTCCTCTATTTGTACTTAATATTTCTATACTTTCTTCAACATTAGGCTCATTCCCTCCACAATGGAGAAATTCTATAATGATCCCACGCTATACAAGTGGCCCGCGAGCGCGCAGACAAGAATATCAAACATTATCCGTCCATTACATACTTCCAATTGTTACCGGGTGTGGAAAAGGAATAAAATGTGCACGGTTGAGATTCTTACTATCACAAAAACTATAAACCACTCCCAGATGTAGGTTCTCCACGCAACACGTTCGTGATGACGGCCACTGAATTTCTCAACCATTATACAAATCTGGCTGATCCAGGGAATCCATATCTATATAATAGCTTTTGGATATTGCGAAAGGTTGTTGATCCGTTACCCTCATAGGCCGTCTTCTGAAACATTAGAGACATCTTTTGGTATACGTGATCCATTGCTTAGCTGGTTTGCTTCATACCTTGTAGACCGCACACAAACAGTGAAAATCGGAGATAACAGCTCAACACCCAGACCAGTCACTAGTGGAGTGATTCCAAGGAAGCGTCCTGGGACCGTTACTCTTTCTTATGTATATAGACGACATATGTCAAGTTATCAAGCATGGCAAACTATTCCTATTCGCTGATGACATCAAACTTGTCTACACTGTTCCTCCTGGCGATCTCACTTTTTGTTTAGGAAATATACGGAAGGACTTCATGTCATTAGAGTCTTGGTGTCAAACTTGGCTGATGAAATTTTCAGCCAATAAATCAACCATCGTTGCACACACGGACTTCATAAAGCTGGATGGTCATAGCATTCCAACTTCCAACTCAGTCCGTGACCTGGGTATACGTTACTCAAACTCATTCAATTTCTCAGAACAGGTATCTTTCCTAGTAGGTAAAACTAGACGAACGATTGGTTACATTAAGCATTCATTCACCCTTCCTGAAGCTCGACTACACCTTTATAAACTATGCGTACGACCTCAACTTGAGTACTGCACGTTCATATATTGTCACCTGCGCAAGTCTGATAGGCTAGCTCTGGAAAGTCTCCAACGTGCATTCACGAAAGGTTTACTAGGTTATCCGTCTTCTCTGAACTACAGAGAACGCTGCCAAACGCTTGCACTCGATCCACTTTGGCTACGGCGACTCAAGCTGAACCTTGCACTTCTGTATAATCTAGTTCATGGCAATACATTTACCGACAACTTCGAGATTCGCTTACAACATAGCTCAATGTACAACCTCAGGAACAAAAATATACATTGACAGCTTTTAAATCCCGTAAAAAGCTGCGTTCAAATTTTTCCTAGTGAAATACTCCTACATTTGGAATAAACTTCCACATGCAGTTAGAGCCAGTAAGAATATACACCAATTCAAACGAAGCTTAGAAACCTTCCTGACATTACCGAACGTCATGTCCATTTTCAAACTCTGCCTGCATGAAGACGATATTTTTGAAAACGGACCTAATAACATCTGAGTGGAAACTCTGCGTCGCGTGATACAACGTCTCGTACACTTCGAGCAGATCAAAGTTATCAATTTCACCATCGGATGTAGTTATCTAGATACCTAAGCTTAGTACTTCATACTTAATCATAACCAACTGTGTATGGTTATTGATCATTATGCAAAAGCTGTGCACGCTAAAACTGTTTGGAAAGAAAATATACTTAACCTGTCAGTCTCATGGTTACATTCAAATCTTGCTTCACCACCCATACTTCCTATCCTCATGGATCACCTGGCAATCTTTCTATCATTGTAAACATTATTTCCATTCTATATCTCGGACGTGTATACCAAATCGACATCAGAATTCGGCTGTAATCATATACTAGAAAGGGCTGTTAATCAATCTCTTTCCACGTTATACGATAACAACTGTTCGCTAGTGCTATATATTTTATTAGCTAACACGGAATTATAAATTTTATATAAAAGGTTTGGCCAGAAAATCACATATTCCATTATTCGTCATACTTCACATGACCATTTTACGTTCTTCCGTTTATCACGTAATTTCGCTTTTCATTCCTGATTCCACAACTACATCTGACGCGAGAAAACATTCCACCACGTCCGGACACTCGATATCCCGTATTGGTTGGACAATTCGCGAGGTCTGCGAAATTCCGTCGATTTTGAGGACATAACGAAGTCCAGTTCAGAGGACCGCCCATTTCCCGCAAAAGTAGAGGCTCCCCTCATCGCGACAAAATTTTCTGCACATTTTTCCGGAACCATCTGCATCAAATAATGGCGGAATTCTTCGACCGGCCATTTTCTCCATCCTCAGATAACCGATTTCTGGCATGACCTTGACCATTAGGTCAGTGTTAACCTTGTGAAGCAAAAATTGATGTAACTACTCAGCATTTTCATTGAACATGGGAAAAATTACGAAACTTTCTTCCAAGACGCGTTTGTCCCAGATGCTTTCTCATAACCTTGGATTTTTCTCTCTTGCTACGTCCGTTTCGTTATATTATTCACAAAACTGGCGTATTGTGCAATTATTTATTGTGTGAAGCGTGCGTTTATGCACGTAGCGATAAAACGTGTGCATTGATCATGCTCATCTGAGCGTGTTTCTCACAGATGCGTTGAGAAAAATACCATTGTTGTTATTAGATTCTGTCTCCACGAGCGCCTTCCTATTAACCGTTTCGATGATAGATTATTTTCTTCGTCGTTGGGTATTGAGACACTCATTCATTGGATCGCCGTATCATGCAATGAATGAATGCCAGAATTCATCTGAGAATCTGAAGACGACGCCCAATTATCTGCCAATTCTGTTTGGCA
>LOND01006542.1:18232-28686 GCA_014220965.1 Paragonimus kellicotti
CAAGTCTGTCCATTTTCACCATTTTTGTTCAATCTCGTCACAGACGAGATAATGGAGGACTGTCTGCGACACTCATAATGTGTTAATGTGGACCCCCTACGTGGTAGAAGACCGATTGATCTTGATTAGGCTGACGACTTGATGTTGTTTGACAACTTTGAAGCAGCGGAAACAGCGCAAGGCGCTATTTCGTGTTCTGCTAAGTACTTCGGGATGCGCTTTGCAGCCTCACAGTGCAAAATGTTTCTGCAAGGTTGCTGTGTATACGTAGGTTTAACGTTTAGTAATGAAACCATGGAGGTTGATCAGTTTGTATACCTGGGAAGTTACATCGGCGGTGGTGGCGTAGGGAATGAAATAGCTGTTCATATATCTAAGGCTAGGGCAGTATTCACCAGTCCGGATTACCATGAAACTATCATTTTAGACGCGTGTGTCCCAGATGCTTTTTCATAAACTTGGATTTTTCTCTCTTGCTATGTCTGTTTCGTTATATTATTCACGAAACTGGTGTATTGTACAATTATTATTGTGTATGGTGTGCATTTATGCATGTAGCGATAAAATGTGTACATTGATCACGCTCATCTGAGCGTGTTTCTCACAGATGCGTTGAGAAATATACCATTATTATTATTAGATTCTGTCTCCACGAGCGCCTTCCTATTAACCGTTTCGATGATAGATTGTTTTCTTCGTCGTTGGGTATTGAGACACTCATTCATTGGATCGCCGTATCATGCAATGAATGAATGCCAGAATTCATCTGAGAATCTGAAGACGACGCCACATTTCGACAACTTGCTGACGGATTTCAATCTCACTTCTGAAACCGTGGTTGCATGGGACTGTTGAGGCTATGGACTAGAAGCGATCCTGTCACAACTCTACCCTCATGGACTCCGAAAATCCGTTGCTCATGCTGCCCGCTCTCTATCGTCTGCATGGAAGCCGTGTGGATAAATCAGGAGATTAGAGCTTGCCTTTGCTTTCGCAGTGAGGCGTTCCACCAGCAGATGTTATTTGACCAGCACTTCATTCTTTTAACTGACCGCAAACCGCTACTCGCTGTTTTTAGATCATAGAAGGGTGAGGCAAGTTGCACGATCAACCGCCTTCAACGATGGGCCATGACACTACTCAATTGCGACTTCGATGTAAGTTATATGTCAACAACGAGCATTAGACAGGCAGGTGCTTTCTTCTGTCCGATTGGTTCAGATGCACCTAATCCAGAAAAGGTTGTGGTTGTTGAGGTGTTCTTCGAAGCATAAGTCAATCAAGTGTTTTAGGAGCTCAGCCGGAATCTCCCGGTCATGGCCGAGATGGTTACTGATACAATCCCACGAAACTGGACATTGCAGGTTGCAGTGTTCTACAATCGGAACAGCTAACAAGATAAAGAAGTAACGGGAGACCTGGTACAGTTCTTCTGGAGAGATTCCGCAATATGGACTCAGTGGGTGTATACTCTTTGGAGAACGTTTCTTCATCCTTCCGAAGCCTTAGCCCAAAATGATTGGTTGGCTTCATATCGGTCACCCGGCCATCACCTTCGTGAACGCTTTGGCTCATAGCTATGCCCACTGGCGCGGCATGGATGGACGGCTGGGGAAACTGGTTAGATTCTTCCACAGCTCTTCTACTGAATCGGAAGCACCTCCAAAGTCTCCGCTACACTCAGCCGATTCCTACGGCTCCATGGTCGTGGGTACACTTGGATTTTGCTGGGCCTCTGCACGGTCAGAACTTCCTGATCGCCGTTGACGCTTACTTCCAAGTGGCCAGAAGTTGTCCTGATAAAAACAAACACCACAAGATCGACCATCCTACAGCTTCGGAAAAAGTTCAGGCAAATCAAATCTCCAGAGAAGCTGATCAGTGATAATGTAACACAGTTAACCTCCTGAGTTTTTGTCAGCTCCTGTCATCAGAACGGCATCTGTCACTCCCCATCACTGCATCATCATTTTCACTCCAACGGTCAGGCGGAGCGATTTGTGGACACTTTCAAACGCGCCCTCCGGAAGGTTCAGGTGGAAGTAACGACCTTGAAACTGTTGGAAACATTTGTGAAAAGCTATCGAGCAACTCGAAGTTCGTAAAAAACCAGAGGCAGTGCAATCAACGACACGGTGCGAGACGCCGACACCTCAGTATTTGCCAAACTGTCATGGCCCGGGCTTATGGCGACGGTTTTGCCAGATGGCTTCTTGAGGTCCAAGTCGAAACAGACGTCTGCATATGCTGTGCAAACCTGCCTCAGCACACAAGTATCACTGAATAATTGCCCGGACCGGAAGGGAGCGCCTCTGGAGGTCCTAATTGATATGTTTGGTCTCCATCTGCCCGCAACAACGACCACTAACAAGCAGAACGCTTCACGTGTGATACTCCCAAGAAGATGGACTAGTCGGGTACGACGGCCAACGTGGCATATGCAGGATATATCCCGAATTTCATCATGTGCCTATCATCCTTGAAGGTGGTGTCAGAGTCACAGTAAACCCGACCGGAGTAACACGTCTCTGTTAGTTGTCTCTCACAGATACATGGTTTCCTACCCCACAACTTTCGTGACCTCTATCTTGTGGCATGGTTTCTTCTCTATCCCATCCCATCAGTTGTGTGCGTCCTGTGGGCCACTGGTCTTCTTTAGTCTACACTCGCCGTAAATGTGCAATATACGTCGGAGGAACGCTTTCTGCCGAACCGAAAGCATGAGCGTAAGTACTATTGATTAGTTAACATTGTTCCAGGGTTTTTTTGTAGTGTTGTGAGACGACGACACTCCGAAAGTTTGGACAGGGTTTAGATGGAGCCTGAACGTTTTGAAATTGGATCCGGCCTTGTCTTCCAATTGTTCGAACCTGCGTTCGATGATCATAGGGGTGCGTTTAAGCATGCATCCGTAGGGTGAACGTTTTCAGCTTGTATTCCGGCGTTAGAGAGAGCAATTGAACAAACAAGACGTCTCTCGTATTTCAACATCAACCGCAACATCAGCGGAGACTTTCGCATCGCCAAGTTCGCCATGCCGCACAACCCTTCTTCTGACGTCATTGCTGCGAAATACGAATCATCAAGTCGTCGTATGACCACTGAATAAGTCAACAAAGGTCGGCCATGGCTGCACAATGGCATTGTCATCTTTCACATCACACAATACATCCGTGAGCATTTTGACAAGAAGAGAACGACGAAGGATTTGTGTAAGTTTTGCGTCAGGGTGGTTGCGAAGAGAAAAGTGGCTACCCAGGTCGTTTGCATGCTTAACTGAACGTAGCCGTTGATGGCTATTTTCACGCGGGTGATGGAAGTTCTCTGACGCACTTTATGTTCGAGAGAAGTGATCAGGTAGACCTATGTCGGCGCTGCCCAGAAGTTGTCTGGATATATGTCATGTATAAGAAGTGTAAGAAATGGCACAATTCATTTGTTTTGAGAGCTGCAGATGTTGGCGAATTAGCTTTATCCGTTTGCGTTGGTTGGCTCGCATATGAAACGACAATGGCCATCAACATGTTTCTCCGGCAGTTCGCGATCTTGTTGGAATAGTTGAAGACAAGGACACTGATCCTGGGGGACAGTGCGATCGTACAAGCGAGAACTGCGCAAGAGCCTCCGCACGCCCACCGAATTTTAGGCGGGGTGCACATCCTGAGAAACGTGCGCGCCCTGATCTTCGGTTTAACCACGAACAAGTTTTTAATGGTTGCTATGCTCGCGCGTAGCCGGTGGAGTAATGCTGCAGTATTGGCTATCGTGCAGAACACTGGCTGTTCGTTCTATGATGAACACCTGACGGCCAGGTCGATTCATTTATCAGAAAAGTGGAAAAATTGCCACAGACAACGGTCACCGGATTTGGCAGACGGGGCCACAATCTTGTTGAAGCGACCAATCACTAATTTAAAAGGCACAAACTAAACGCTCAAGTCGGGATTTGGCGGGCTACCGAGCACACAAAGGCCATCTCTGACCATAACATCAACGACCGCCGGGCACTGCTTGTCGTTGCTTGCCGCCCATACTCGCACGAAAATTATCGCGCAGATTATGTTTGATTGAGTAGTTCAGTGATCCCGAAGGCAGCGCAGTTGATGTCCGAGAACTTCTCCGGTGAAACCCACCTGACATTCTTTGCTTTTCTAACGGCAATCGCTACGATGGACAACACGGACACGTACCACATAAATCCAGTGAATTGGATTTACGATTGCCCGTTTACGGTAGAATAGCTGCTTTCATGCATGCACTGCATGCGCGGATACCAGTTGTTTGGTAGTCAGGTTGAAAACGTTTCTGTGCCCTCCTGTTGGACCAGACGGCTCAATAAGATTTGGGAAGTTAACGCTGGGAACTGCAACATGCCTAGGAAAAAATACGTCAGAGCATTCGGGGTGACAGCATTCACGGAACTAGGTATTATGGCCAAGAAACAAGTGGTTGGTACAAAGTTCAGCCAGTTGCTGGAAAAACTTGGTGAATTTATTCATAATTGTGGCCGCAGTTTACTGCCGCCATAATTTACTCTAAAAAATCCGGACGCTAACAATGCGTCAGATGTCACCATGGATCACTTGCAGAGTCCCGCAAACGAGCAAATTGTAGAAGCAGAGATATCGGAAACAACAGCCTCGACCCCGGCACCCGCCGCGCAATCCCTAGCGGACCTGGGAAACGTTCAACTGTTTCAATGCCTTTTTGCACCGGAACCTCGGAGAACTACTTCAGCATTGCCAGCGATATCGAGGGACCCCAGCCCTGACCTAATTCAGCGACCGTTGCGGTAACAACGATGGGAGTGAATCGGGATATTTGCGGGTGTTACGGACAGAGGGGTTCAGCGGAGGAGGATTCAGGTGTTGACAGCAGAACCAGGTGTCAATTCTGCCTCCAGTGGTATCGCTGGGTCAGTTTCTCCGCGTCGTTCTACAACTAAGGCCCACACCGCACGCGATGCCAACAGTAATATGTGGCCGGCGTGAGCAGGTAAGCGTATATTCCTTATTGTGGCTGACACTATGACTGTGAAGAGCCGCGCAGAAAAAAAAGTTTAGATCCACCACATAAACCCACCCCTCTTCATCGTGGTGCGGTGGTGAAAATGGTTCAGATGCTGGGTTGACGAGGCTCCGCAAATCCGTTTCACGGAAGAATCTTTTCACTCACATGTCTAGCAATTGCACATTTTGCTCCGCTTCCATTGCAGCTGACGAGGGGAATTGCTGAGAAGACACTCAACGAGCAATAGACTTTGACATTAACTGCCAAGACTATAACGAATAGCAAAAAAATGTTTTCAACTCGGAATATAACGTAGATCGAAATGGGAGGGAAATGCTAGTGTCCAGAGGAGTCAGAGAGGAACGAACTTAGCTGAATTACACCATAATGAATAAGAACGAACTGAAACAGTCTGAACAACTGAATATGGTCGTCCTGCGTTTATGCAGTTGACGGCTTAAACGCATGTAAACGTAAGTATCGTTTAGTGAAGTGGACAGAAGTGAGTGGAAACACCAACTGAACAAATGAACTTGGTTGGATTGCGTCTATTGGGTCGCAGCTACGCACTGACGGACAGCGCGACTGGAAAATGCTCGCTCACATTTACTCACGTGACGGGTTGACGGTTGGTCACACCCTTCCTATCTGGCGTCCGCAGATGAGAGAGTTAACAGGGGGGATATTACCTCCATCCGGTCTATCTGAATACAATGAGATAAGCCTATGTGGGAGAGGGTTGGCGCCATGCTATCAATATAACCGTAAACGGACTTGGTTATCTCTACGTGGTGATCGCACACCACTATGTTGCTAGTTTTGACCGAGGACTTCAAAGCAGTGTGTGAAGAAAATCCAGGCTGACTGTAATGGGCAGAGCGACACAATCCAATGCCCACCGGTTCGAAACGAAGCTGGGAAAATTCAAAGCAAAACAGTGCAATTGACCAGTTTGAACCAAAGGATGCCAAACAGAATCGGCAGATAATTGGGCGCAGTATGATGATAATAATAACAATAATAATAACAATAATAATATCAAGGGTGTATTTCTCAACGCATCTGTGAGAAACACGCTCAGATGAGCGTGATCAATATACACATTGTAACGCGATAAGCATGAATGCACACCATACACATAATTAATAATTGTGCAGCACACCAATGATGTGAATAAAGTGAAGAAACAGACACAATAGGAGAGAAAAATTTCCAGTTTATAAAAAGCATGGGGACACATGCTTATGTAAAGATATTTATCAGTTTCTACAATGTTCGATAAAATGTGCTGAGTAGTTTCGTCAATTTCCGTTTCACAAGGTAAACACTGGCCTAATCGTCAAGGTAATGCCAGGAATAGGTAACTTGAGGATAAAGAAAGCGAACAGTCAAAGAATCTCGCCATCATTAGTTGTCGATGTTTCCGGGATAATATGTAGAAAATTTTGTTTGGATGAGGGGAGAGAGAAATCTTATACATTTGCGGAGAAATGGGCTGCCCTCTGGATTGGACTCCGTTATTTCCTTAAAGTCGTCTGAAATTCGCAGGCCTTCCGGATTGTCCAACCGACATGGGATCTATAGTGTTCGGACGTGGTGGAATGTTATTCGAGTTAGATGTATTCGCGGAATGGAAAGCAAATTTTCGTGGTGAACGGAAGAACGAAATGTGTTATTTTCTGACCAAACCTTAATACGAAATTTATAATTGTGTTAATTAATAAAATATGTATCACTAGCAAACAAGTGCCGTCGTACGACGCGAAAAGAGATCGATTGACAGCTTTTCAAAATATATGGTTACAGCCGAATTCTGGTGTCGGTTTGGTATACATGGCCGGTATATAAAATGGTAAGAATGTATAACAACACGGAAAGTTTACCCGGTGGCCTATTAGACTGGGAAGAATCGCGGGTGGTAACGCGAGATTTGTACGTAATCATGAGGTAGATGGACTAAGTATTTCCTTCTATTTCCGAACAATTTTAACGTGCACAGCCTCTGTATAGTGATGAATAACCACACACAGTTGGTTATTATTAAGTACGAAATGAAAGACTGACACGATAACCTCGTTATTACTAACGGGTTTGTTTATAATGACACCTACATGTGTTGAATATAGGCGTGTTTTGCTGTTCAACCGCGGGATTTAGACACAACTGTGTACAATGACTATCCTGCTGGAGTCATCGAGTATGAAGTGATAATCTTCGATATGTAAATAAGTACGTCCGATGGTTGAATTGATAACTTCGATCTGGTAGAAGTGTACGACCTGTGTATCACGCGACGCAGGGTTTCCACTCAGATGTTATTAGGTCCGTTTTCAAAAATATCGTCTTCATGCAGGCAGAGTTTGAAAATGGACATGACGTTCGGTAATGTCAGGAAGGTTTCTAAGCTTCGTTTGAATTGGTGTATATTCTTACTGGCTCTAACTGCATGTGGAAGTTTATTCCAAATGTAGGAGTATTTCACTAGGAGAAAATTTGAACGCAGCTTTTACGGGATTTAAAAGCTGTCAATGTATATTTTTTGTTCCTGAGGTTGTACATTGAGCTATGTTGTAAGCGAATCTCGAAGTTGTCGGTAAATGTATTGCCATGAACTAGATTATACAGAAGTGCAAGGTTCAGCTTGAGTCGCCGTAGCCAAAGTGGATCGAGTGCAAGCGTTTGGCAGCGTTCTCTGTAGTTCAGAGAAGACGGATAACCTAGTAAACCTTTCGTGAATGCACGTTGGAGACTTTCCAGAGCTAGCCTATCAGACTTGCGCAGGTGACAATATATGAACGTGCAGTACTCAAGTTGAGGTCGTACGCATAGTTTATAAAGGTGTAGTCGAGCTTCAGGAAGGGTGAATGAATGCTTAATGTAACCAATCGTTCGTCTAGTTTTTGCTATTAGGAAACATGTCCCAATTTACCGGGCGATTAGTAGTGTTTGTACGAAGTGTGACTATCGACCGTGTGGACATTAATCGACTGAGTTCAGTTGTTCGGCCTATGTTGTAATTTGTTTCCATTCACTTCACTGTTTGACGGTTAATGTTCGTAATATTTACAGCTGTCAGCCGCTCGGACACTATTACATCAGGTTTCAGTTTCCATCTGATAGCGATTTAATCCTGACCTTTTCAACATCATCAACTTCGGTTTTTTCTGGCATTTCCGTGGTAGTTACGGTTTTGATGACGACAGTTCGAACTCGCAAGCCTCTGGCTGATTCGGTCCATCCGGTTCACTCACGATTTTGCCACGGTGTGAGTTTGATAGATCTCTGTTTCCTTGGTTGAGTGCATGCTGAGTTTGTGGACAACGATTGAACTAAGTTTGCTACAAACTCCGTTCGCAATTTCACATACAATCAAATGATATAGGTTCCGGATTTTTTCGGCAACAAAGAATGCTTTGGTGGATCAGTAAGTCAGTTCCAAAGCTAGGTGTTTGGGGCGAATTCAGTATACCCGGATCCAGTCGGTTGTGCCGCTCAGTGTCATGCGGACGTCTGTTTATTCTACCTTACGTCATGACTTCTGCCTTTTGGAACCTTAACTAAGTTTTCGAAATCAGCCACATGTCCATGTGTGATCAAAATTTACGGAACGTTATCCTGGAGGACATCACATGTGCGTCTTTCAAGTGCTTCATTTACACCGGATCTTTCATCACCTCTTTCAATTTTTGTGGGAGTTCTCCAAGAGTGGGTGATTGGTCCTCTGTTATTCCGCATTTCCACCGACGACCTCTCCGGAAAATATTTCCAGCAACGCCCTTCCTATATGCCGATGACCTAAAAATTTGGAATGCCACTGATCCCAGTGCATTACAGATTGATCTTGACGCGATTAAGCGCTGGTCAGACGATTGGAGTCTCCCACTGAATGACAATAAATGCGCACACATGTCACTCGGTGGAGACTCTGGCAATGCCTTCGTGATTCATAGTGCATTCGGCACAGTAGATATCATGAAAATCGATCTGAAGAAAGATCTGGGCATCTGGTTGTCGTCTAACTTATCTTTCGCCTATCACCACGAGATTCAAAAAAGGATTTGCAGCTCGTAACGCACTTTCCTCCACGTAGACAAAAAAGCGTTTTAAACGCTATATGAAGTTTATATGAAGCCGCTCCTCGAGTATGCCAATCAGGTCGTGTATACCGGCCTGAAGAAAGACATATTAACTGTTGAGCGTGTCCAGCGCGCGGCTACCAAACTAGTCACGGGCTTGAGAAATGTCGCGTACGAGTCTCGACTTGAAATTCTTGATCTATATCCACTTGAATATCGACGACTCCGCGGTGATTTAATTCTCACACACTTCTTTAGAGTAGGTCTCGTTGAACAGTTCTCTTATCGCAGCGATTGATGACGGCAAGCAAGCAGATAGGGGGAAGATTTTCAAGCTTCGTCCCCTGACCTCCTTAGGCAGCAGTATTTTTCTTATGCGATTATCAGCCACTGGAACAAAATTCCTTCTGAGGTCATTGGCAGAGGTTTTAGAGATCGCTCCGAAACATTGTTTGATTCTCACCAAAAAAATGTGAACATATGTCGTCCTGGGCGACTCCTGGAACCTAAGTGTGAGACCCAATGCGCAGTGTAATATATATCGCAAACGCTGCTCTAAAAATCCCGAGAGATTTGGCTGTCGACCAGGTTTATCCTTTTTTATCACCATCAGATGGCCGCAAAAAGGGATTTAGGACTCTTGGGATGATAAAAAGAACCTTTCCCCGCATAGACAGGCATGCCTTTCAGTCGCTCTACGGGGTCTACATACGACCACTGCTTGAGTATGCTAATCAAGTCGTATACACCGGCTTGAAGAAGGACATACTCACCATCGAACGTGTCCAGCGAGTAGCCACTAAAATGGTCACTGGCTTGCGGCATTTCTCCTACGAGTCTCGTCTTGAAATTCTTGATCTTTACCCACTTGAGTTTCGAAGACTCCGCGGTGACTTAATCCTTACGCACTTTTCTTTAGCGCAGGACTCGTGCAGCAATTCTTTACCCCAGTAGTCGATAACAGTCGAAGAAGCTCTATAAGCTTCGACCCCGGACCTTCCTCAAGCAACAGTTCTACTCTTACAGGGTTATCAACCACTGGAACGACCCATTAGAGGTTGTTAGCTGCTCTTCTAGGGACCGTTTCAAAGCTTAATAAAATTATCACATGCTTAAGAAGTCGTCAGATTAGCATTTGATCCTTTCTATCAGAAAAGTATTTTACCGTCTTCTGTCTATTCTCGGTAACCCCTAAGAGCAGGTGTTACACCCAGTTTTCAATGACTGCCTTTCAGGTCAACAGAAAACCGCTGACATCGAAACGGACAAACTGACTGGATCCGGGTGAATTGGGCCCCCAACCTCGAACCCGTGAACAAATCGCTGAAATCGCTGAAACCGTTCTTGGGGATTACAGTCAATGACAAA